>CAJNIZ010028669.1:20766-37856 GCA_905231905.1 Symbiodinium pilosum | reverse complement strand
CGTCAAGTGATCAGAAACAGGGTTGAGGCTGAAAAGAAAGTGCAAACTACTATAGTATATTGGGGCTAATTGGGATAATGGAAAAGAAAATGGAAACTACTATAGTATATTGGGTTTATATGGGGATAATGGAAAAGAAAATGGAAACTACTATAGTATGTTCCAGCTCATAGCCTGCCAAACGGCGGCGCTGACTTTGAAACATAGCCAAACCCTGAGCCCCTGAATCTCATAGGCCTTGCATCCAAGCTATCTGAGGCTATAGTCTAAGCTCCTTAAAGGGGGTTGTATAGGGGATTATATCGGGAGTGGCATAGGAGTTATTAAGGGGAATGCTAGGAGTTTAGACTATAGCTCACCTCAATGTGCCAAGAGCAGGTCTTCTCCGCGCCCCGCTATTGCGATTTTGGCGACAACAAGGGCGCCGTCACCTGACTGATCTCACAGGTTGGGGTTTTGGATCCCAACGAGGGTTTGTTGTCTAGGGTCTAGGGTTAGCAGGGAATGGAGGAATTAGTATTGCAGCCCTTCTTATTTGTCCCTAATATTACTAGTTTCCTTTTTCTTTCCCATTCCTTCGCCCCTGCTAATTAACAACCAGCCACTCATCGTGGACTATGCTTTGTAGGGTCTATGTTGACGACCGTTTTCGGTAGCCGCGCATTCTTTGCCTCAACCCCGCGAGGGCGTAGGAGATCCCGTGGGCTTTTCTCCTGTCCTGTTACCTGGAGGTTCCTAAGCCCCAAACTTTTGTTTTGGCCTAAACGTAAAACCTAACCCATAAGAACTGTACAACCCAAATAGAGGCCCCCTAAGTTCCTAACTTGACTCTAATGGGGCTATATACAGTAAGTACCATGTATACTTGGGTGGTCACTATCACTAAACCCTACAAAAAGCATAGGTATACCTTGCATAACTCCTAGGAATTAATGGTTATAGTGAGGTTGTGCTTGCCTTGAACGTCCCGACAATCTCTGCAAGTCCAATGGGAGCCATCGAGCTGTCATGCTGCAGCCTCTCTATGTGAGCGTTTCTCGAAATTTTCCCTACCTAGTTGTAACAAGTTCCTCCCAAAAATCCCAGTCGTTACGGATGCCCAAATTGGAGGTCCTGAAGGTTTGACTCCGTGCCAAGAACCAGTCGGGTTAGCCAGGCCCTAAACCCACTCCGTCGTGCAGCTGCAGGTGATTCGCCTTACTGCAGAGGAAGGCAAACTTGAATTCTAAGTTGGGGTTTTCGAATATGGCGACCTCTTTATAGGGGATTAGGGTTCTATAAGGTCATATAGCGTTTAGGGCTTAGAATTCTCAGAGCTAGGCGTTTTTTTTGGAAGTCCACAGGATGAGGATTATGGTATTCGGGGCTCTATATCGGGGTCCCCCTGTTTATGGCCACCTTTAAGTTGGTATTGTTATGAATAGTCCGTCCTTGCTGAATGCCCACCCCTTTTAGGATCCAGCTAAGTTGGGTTGCACACGGAGGGGTTGGGTTTAGATGGTGTTCTTCTTGTGGAACCTGGCCAACTACAACAGGTGCAGGCCTCCAAGCGCTCATGTATATTAGAAGTCAGCCAGAGAGCATAACACGTCCATGAGCTTTCTCACACATTGCGGCCAGGTTGGGTAAGACACCCTGGAGAGCACAGCCTGACAAAAACTCATTTCAAGTCTGGTGACGTGGGCTATGTGCTGCCCGAACCAGGCAACCACAACATTCTACTTGACTCCTCTGCTGGTCACACTTTCGCCTCGCATACCCCGATCCTGCAGATGCTGCGGTCTAAGCCCATGGCCTTGAACTCTCTGACGCTAGAAGTAAACCAAACTCAACAGGCTCCAAGCCCTAAACATTAAGTGGTACTTTCCCAAAGCAGGGGGCCCCAACATAGAATAGGCCCAAAAACGATAACCTCAAAATTGTACCCTAATTTTAGGAAACCTGCAAACCTTGAGCATGCGACAAAGCAGATGGCGACAAGCTGAAGCCTGAAGTTCTTCCTTTCACATCGGCTGGAAAGCCCGACCCGCGGCAGTTGACAGATCTGGAGGTTTCCGGAGATTCGGGGCAGCGAGTAACTTGGGGGTCTCTGAGCTACTGTCAATACTTGGGTTTCCAAGGGACCAGCAAGAGTGGATATGGGGTTCCCCTTTTTTGTAGTTTAGTATACTTTTCAAACATATTCCCAAGTCAAAACCTATGTTCCTACATACATGGGCAAGATTGACTGTAGCTCAGGTGTGACAGAGCGGCACTACCTGTTGGTAGCGACATCTGTGTTGCTGGCAGAAACTAAGAAACAGGCACTGCAGCTGCAGTCGCTGTAGCCATGTTGATGCTACTTGTGCTGTATAGGACTGCCAAGCATGGTCGCCTAAGGGTTTGTTGAGACTCTGCGTTGGTGGCCACTTGTGAAAAGGGTCTGGGTGCATCGGTGTTTAGACCGGGAGACACGACATGATGCTGCAGCAGCATGAGTTTCCCTTCTTCCACATTAAGACTTGAAGCTCAAGTTTCCCAGGTTGACCCTGTGGTTTAGAGTACGCCCTGCGCCTCAGGCCAATACCTTTCGAGCTGTAGAAGCGGAAACTGATTTGAGCTACCAAGGATTTAAGGTTTAAGGTGCTCTCATGATGTTAGTCATAGTCCAGTTGCATGCTGACAGGACGTACCATGAGCCTCTGCATGGCTCAGCCCTTGAGCCCAACCTAGGGTGTCCCAACTAGAAGAAAGGACTTCTAGTACTTGAGTGGGCAGCCTTTAACCTATTGAGGTCTATATAACCCAATAAAGTTGGGGGTGCTTACTAACCCAGACCTCTGATTACTAAACCCCCTCCCCTGAACACAGATCATAACAGGGATCCTAATATTTAGGCTCTTAAAAGGAGGGGGTGTATTCATCTTGGGTCTACATTAACCCCTGAACCCTCAACTTTATATAGTAGTTTCCATTTTCTTTTCCATTATCCCTATATAACCCCTAAATACCCCTAATGGGATTAGTAGGCAGTCCTAAGTCTCGGCGACTCAGGACAATTACGTGCGGTGCATGGAGTTTGCATCCCCGGCCTTTGCGCAGCAGCCGCTGGTCTATGTGAGCTGTAGTCTAGGGTTTAGGGTTTAGGCTCCTTGAAGGCCGGGTTCTATTGGGCTTTAGTTATGTAGGGCTACATAGGTTTTGGGGTTTGGTGTCTAAACTCCTTAAAGGGTGCTATAACTAGGGGATTATATGGGGGAGTATTGTAGGGGTTCTTAAGGGGGATACTAGGAGTTTGGACTATGGCTCTTGATGTACGCTATCAAAACTACGGTCCGCTTGCGGGTACAGTACCCTAGATACTCGTGATCAGCTTAAAAGGTAAGGCTTCGGGAATAACACATACGTGACGGCGACTTCTCAAACCACATACTGCTTTGCGGGCATCCTGTGGCAGAAGCATGCGTGGGCTGCGAAAAGGATAGGGTTATAAAGTCTGATTTGTCCATATTGAACAGGTGGGGTTTTCAAACTTCAAGAAGGGTTCCTGTTCGGTAGTCCCAATGACGGGCGCGGGCATCTTTATTCCAATGTCCTTCGGGGTTACATATTGTTCTTACTCGGGTTCCTGTACTGTTGAGCCAGATTTTTGTCTGAAAAGTTTGAAACCCTCCCACAGCCGTGCTAGTCAAGGATGTGGAACATGGCGCTCGAACAAGCTGGTGTGAAGTGAGCCTGGCCGCGTCAGAGTTTCGGATGATTTTGGTGTTGCATTTCATCTGGTCAATCGACGGCATGATGTTGACTGGGCTTGAGCTGAGACTAACGGCAGCAATTCTTTTATACACTATCCTCTCAAGATTGGCAATGATGATTTCTAATCCCTACACCATAGTCATCCATACTCCCGAAATTTCCTCCTAGGAATGGGGGACCCGAGGGGCTGGATTCACACAAGCAGACTTGAGGCCCCTTGACAAAAGTGTACCATCCTGGGCTATCCCCTACATTCAGCTCGGCTCCTTCATGGCTACCATGTGCTTGCTGTAGCTGCAAGACTGTGTTTCGCCATCCGAGACCTGTGAGGCAAGGCTTATCCGCCATGTGTCCGACTTTTTAGACTTGCTGGGTGTGCCTCCAGAATGCAGTCCTTTCCTGGACTTTTTCTGGTAAGGGTCCTAGCATAGTGTAAGTCATGCACTGCGCCCAAATGATTAGCTGTACGATGGCCCTAGGTTCCTTGTATACTTTGTTGTATAGGATCCTTCAAATAAACCTCACTGATGTTGGTAATTATGTGGGAGCCTACAGTACCCAGACTAAGAAAGGATCCAGAAAGCCATCTTGGCCGCTGTTGTCTGTATTACATCATGCATGGCGACCAACGATATAACCCTGGTTTCCAGTTCATATTCCAGTTTCTTTTCCATTTCAGCCACATAATCCACATATATACATATATACATATGTATGTATGCATGTATGTATGTATGTATGTATGCATGCATGTATGTATGCATGTATGTATATGTATATGTAGATATATACATATATATATGCACATATTTCACATAATACTCTGAAATATGCATTTTGTTGATGGATCCAGCTTAGCAGCCATTGAGGATGTAGACCCAGGTGGCAGAGGCTACCGCTGCGCGCGCAGAGGTCAATCACGCAGGGGTCAGGCTCCCAAGTACTACCTACCAGGACCCTCCTTGTACCCTTTATTGGGGGTATATGGTCCCTAATAGTGGGTATGTAGGGGTATATAGAGGGTAGATGGAGGGTCTAGGTAGAGATCCCTTAGGCTACCCAGTGCAAATATCTCATACTATATTAAGTATACCATAATATACGAGCGTGATAAATCCACTGTTTCTGCGCTGTCTGGTGGCCTACCATCAGTTGGCATTCGCCAGCTGGGTTCGGTTCCTCATCCATGACAGATGGATGGGTGCCGAACTTGATCTGCAACTTTGAAAAGCGAGATGTAACGCTGAGATAACATCGGAAGATGGAAAAACGTCCCGATGGCGCGGGGAAAGAAAAGGCTGCACACCCTAGGGGCTTGCTGTTGCGAAATGAGCTGCATGGCCAGTCAGTTCATGGGTCGACGGTAGGAAGCAAGAAGGCTCAAATCCATGGTTGTCTAACTGAAAAGGCGCCCTGAGAGTAACCCACCTGCTCCACCTACCGGTCATGCAAACCTGCACATTGCGGTTTCTAAAAGATATGGTCTCCATGCTTTCACTTTGGATCCGAGTCGCGAAGCTGCCATGATACTATATTCAGACCTTCAACTGCTGAGCAGCTGTGCCCTTGCCAATATCTCAACCCAGGGGGCATCTATACAGTTTAGATTTTTTTGCGCGGAGACGTCAGACCATTCGGAGCGGTTCTGAATCAGGATGTAGAGGTCATACCATGTTTGGGATGACTCAGGGGCCTGTAAAGGGGAAAGCCAGAAATGAGCTCATGATTATGAGATATTAGCAGAACTACAGTTGAGTGTCATTTGAAGACGCTTGTTTATTTCTTGCACTGTATATATGAACGCCGGGTCATGTTGAAAAACAGAGCTTCATGGAAGGTTGCCTTTTTCAAAATGCCTTGCGGTCTGCAGCTTGCCCGGGGGCTGGATATACCTCCAGGGAATCCTCGTATGATCTGTGAAGCGAATGCTCCATGTGTACTCCCTTATGATTCTCACGTGCACCCTACAAAGTCCCTGCGGTTTCCACAAAATTGTGGAAAGAATGTGCAACCCGAAATGCCACAGCCCTTCTTATATACGCCCTCAAAAAGGTACCTCCAATTTGGGAAGCCAACGTTCAGCCTATATGCCAGAACATGTAAGAACACTTGCCGAGGGCCGGGCTACCGTTTGACCAGCTTGGAACTTTCGCTGCAGCGCCGCTGCTGTCGGAGTGCGTTGGGGCCTTGGCCTTCTCCATTACAAGGCGGGTAAGAGTTTGGGTTTTAAGGTTTAGGGAGGACCTGAAGGAATGGAAAAAAGCGGAAAGAACCCTCAAACCCGAAACCCCTAAACCCTAAACCCCTAAACCGTAATTGCGTTTTATGTCGCTGTGCGAGGGCTGCTATAAGGATTCCTTCCTCGCGTGCTGCCCAGGTAGGTCCGGGTCGAAAACAATCCCTAAGGGTCCAAGGATCCCAAAAATGGGGCTTTAAAGCCCAAATACCACTAATAGTATAGTATGTGGGCCTTAAAACCCTATTATTTGGATAGTTGGACCCTTGGACCCTCAGGGAATGATAGATTTTGATAGACACGTATCCACTACAAGAGCTCCGATTTAAGTGGGCTTTAGGGTTGTGCTGTTCATGGCTGGACTCTGGTCCCGAACCATGTGTTGTCTGTGTTTTCAACCTTCAGACCCTACCTAGACCCTCCAATGTAGTACCTTTTGGGTAGTCCTAATAATAAGAATCCTAACCGACAAAGCCTTACAAGACCTGAAAAGGAACTACGTTGGAGGGACCAGGTAAGCCCTAAGCCGCGTAATCTGCTTGGGTGTTCCATTGGGACGTTTCGCGTATGGCTTGCTGTGATCAGACTGTAAGCTGCCGCTTCAAGACGCGCGAAATCGTAGAGATCATCCAGCGGACTGCAGAAAGAACAGGGTCCCAAGAATTGCCAGAGCTTTGATTTGAATTGAACAACAATAATCGACCCTATAGGGGTCCACATAGCCCAATGTGGGTGATATTCACAAACTTCAGGGCCCGATGTAGGCAGTATTTGTAAGCTTGGATCCCTAGGGGATCTTATTAACATGGTCAAATCACAGTGTACACTCCTACCAAAGGTCCTAAATAATCTCCTTGAATGCATGAGCAATCTCACGGTCAACCCAAAAACCGCCTTTAGGGTTTCGGGACTTTAGGGTTTATAGGATTTCGGGTTTTAGGCTTTAGGGTGATAGGTTTTCAAAATGGCTACGGCTCAAGTTATGGCTACGAGGCTCTAGCGAGCAATCCTAATTCGTAATTCCTTTTGCGCCGCTATGGATGGTGAAAAGCTCCGGAGGAATCTAACGTCCAGCGTGGCTTTCTCGCTGCGTCTTTCTGACAAGCTAGGCTACGAGTTCGCTACTACCAAGCTGGAGCAAGTGCTGCAAGACCTGGTTAAGGATGCAGTTCAGACACGAGCAAAACGGATCAACTTGTTTGAGGCTTTGCGGCTTCAGGAAGGCAACGAGGTCTCATGCAGCTCCAATTGTCGTGGGAAGCGGACTTGTGACGCTCAAACTTTCGAGGGAAGGCTTTCTGACTGTCATGTTGTCACCCAGACTTCTGAGGAACTTATCTCAGCGAAGCAGTGCAAGTCGCTCGTTCGACAGTATGAGGTGGCCCTTCAAAATGTCGGCGATCAACTCAATGATCTGCAGCTCAGACTTCGGGAACAGGAGCAAGAGCTATCTGGAAAGGGAGCTACACCGTGTGAAGCCTCTACCCGTGAATTCCTCGCTGCATCAGCCCGGCCAACTCAATCATCGAAAGGGGATGTGTTACAGTCTTCAGTGTCTCGGCAGTCGACTCCGTTACCTCCTGAGAACGACAATGTATATCCAAGTGCCTCCCTAGAGGATGTACGTGCCAAGCACAAAGCTGAACGTCTTGCACTTTTGGCAGAGCGTAGGCGTGTCCGTGCCAGTACCCTTCAGCCTAATGGTTGAGATCTCAACTTTCCTCTGCGATGTTTGCAATCTTGCAATCTTTTGGCGATTGCTCATGTGCCTTCTT
The DNA here is from genome assembly GCA_905231905.1 of Symbiodinium pilosum. Lineage (NCBI taxonomy): Eukaryota > Dinophyceae > Suessiales > Symbiodiniaceae > Symbiodinium > Symbiodinium pilosum. The sequence continues at coordinate 30,110 of CAJNIZ010028669.1, read as the reverse complement.
GTCGTACAGTATCGAGCACTTGAGATGCCAATTTGTTCTGCATTTTGTATTGCTCAGTTCGAAGAACGGGCTTCGGCTCTGACAGGGGAACCTGAGTCGCTGTGAGAGTGAGAGAGAGGGTGATAGGTTTTGGTGCTTAGGGTTTGGGGTTTAGGTTTTATGGGTCTTGGGGTTTATATATATAGGGTTCGGCGGACCTGCTGCGAACCAAGGATCGCTTGCAGGAGCTGTCCCTTCCGGACCTTCAAGAGGAGTCTGAAGCTCAGTGGGGTTTACTCGACTTACTGGGGGTTGCTATATAGGGAAAACAGGAGAACATATCATATATGGATTATACTAGCCGGAGTTTATTCCCTACTAGCAAGAGTAAGTAGGTTGCCGGTAAGGAGCTTTCACTAAGTTACTGTAACAAGATGCCGTCGAGGAGCTTTATCTAATTTACTGTAATGAGAGTATGTGTACTGTAAATGACAGGTCTTGCAGGATGCTCTATTACAAATTTCAATCGACCCTGGGGATACTCAAGGCATTATGGGGGTCATTATAGAGGGGATTTTTCGATAAACCCCCATTTGGGCTTCAAGAGGTCCAAGATTTGAGGTTTCGTCTTGGGGTTTCGCCACTGTTATTGTAATGAGGCCTTGTAGCACAGACGGACAAACATAAGTTCCAGGATTCATTGTCAATCTTTGTATTGGGGTCCTCACAAGAAGGGCGGAGGACTGAACTCCATCAGTTCAATTTATGTAGGGACTAGTCTTTTTAGCGGCCCCTCTTCAGGTCCAACTGCTGTAAGAGCAGGAGACCCGCACTCACTTGTATCTTGATGACAGCCATAAAATGGCAGTAGCAGCAGGACAAAAAAACCTAGCGCTCGGAAATCCATCCAAGTGTTGGCGTAGGGCTCCATCTAGCCCAATGCAGGCAATATTTACACGGCCCAAACGCATGTGTTCTTTATATGCTTGGACCCGTAGGGTTACAAGGATAGAGCAAGTTTCCTTTTGGCGGGGCAGTGTTGGTGAACGAAGGTCATATAAGAAGCCATGGTCTACTCTACTGGTATCCCCTTTAAATTACTCCCTTAGAGAATCCCCTCCAATAACCCCCTTTAAGGAGTAGGGCACTACTTTAGGGGTTATTATGCAGGATACTAGAAGGTTAAGTTTGGACTGCAGCTCATACCTATACCAGAAGTTTTGTTAGAGGACATGCGCGACGGATTCCCCCCATATCAGGGGTAGGTTTAACCATATTTTTGTTGTTCCCTTGTTTCCTATTTAGCAGGTTTAAATCCACGAAGGCCTAATTTTAACAGGTTCCCTAGATCTCCATAAGTAGGTAAGAAGAGCTTGTGATGTCACTTAGTCCTTTATCTTTTTCTGGTACGTTATCATAGGTGCTTGATTTTTCTTGCACTGTGTGAGTGCGGTGGGCCCATGCAGGCCCTCCAAAAAAGGTACAGGCCAGTTCTGCCTGCCATAGCAGCGCATATTTGGAACCCCTGTGTCATGTTAAGCCGCAGCCGCTCCGTGATAGTCTTGGTAAATGACTGCTGCCCTTTCCAAAACATTACTGCCGTCCTACATGATAGAGCAGACATCAAGCATCTGAGGCTCCAACCCCAAACCCTCAACCGTATACCCCAAGCCCTAAGGCCTAAACCCTAAACCCTTATACCCTAAGCCCTGAACCCTAAACCCTTAAACCCTAAACCCTTGTGCTCATGGTGCAAACCAGGTGGCGAAAGGCGTGCGCATGCAACGAGCCGCAAGGTGGCCCCAGGGCTGTGCACGAAAAACGCTGAGAACATGAATGATACTATTCCCAGAGGGTCCAAGTACCTAGGGTTTAGGGTTTATGATTTAGGGTTTAGGGTTTAGGTTTTAGGACTTAAGGTTTAGGATTTAGGGTTTAGGGTTCCCAGCATGTCCAAGTCCCCAATAATTAGGTACTTGGGTTTTGGGTAGTAGGAATAGTACAGGTTTTGGGTAAGTGTATGATTATTAGGTACTTGGACCCTTAGGGATTCATTGTTACCATCACTACCGCTACTCTGACGATTACAAATACTCTGAAAGCAACTGTCATTATAGTTACTATTATTTCTACTTTTGGTTAGAAGCAAGCTTGCCTGCTTCCGGCAATTTCGTCTTGCACATCATCTCAATGTCACTCCTCTCATGAACTCATTATCAGAAATCAGTGCATTATGAGTCTTGCACATCCACTTGGCTTGGTGCGACTGTTTTTGTCTAGCTAAGTAGTTGTCATACGGACATGTCGTATAGCCTCTCCAATCCTGAAGCTAGGTCAGGTAGCTGGGCTTGGTATCGTGGGGCGGTATCTGCGCCACTAGCTTTGTTTTTTCTTGGGGGGAACCCTAAACCCGAAACCCTAAACCCTAAATCCCTAAACCCTAAACCCTAAACTCAGGGTCTGAAGTTGGGATGGCAGCTTTCGGCTGAGGGCTCAAGTTCGTAGGCAGGGCCGAATTTCTTTAGCTTCCGAGACCATATTGTCAGCTCGAAAGTCAGCCCATAGACCATGTTTCACTGAAACACGTTTAAACTGTTGACGGGGGTTTTGTTCAGTTCAGGCATGAGCCAGAAGTGGACTTTTGTAAAAGGCAGTTGAGTCGCCACGCCCTTTTCCTTGTAATCAACATTTCCTTGACCTGATGATAATAGGAGTCCCTATAATAGTGGGGGACACCGCACGCGTGAGAGAGTTTCCTTTGGCGAGAGTTTAGTATTCTGGCGGTGCTAGCTATAAGACCAAATGGGCTCGTGCTTCCTTCCGCTAGTTTTAAGGAAGGATAAGACCAGTTTTTCGGGTTTGCGAACGGCCTGAAATATTGTAATTAGTCGCCATCGCATTGCACGCTCATGTTGAGGTTTCTGAGATTCTACTTACGAGCATGAGCGCAAGAGGTATAGACCTGTTGGCCAATTCACGCGCACCTTAACTGAGCGCGGAAAAGGACGGAAACTTCAACTTGTTCAGCTCAGAAGCTTCAGCCTTGAGTAAGCAGTCTTCAGGAGTGCCCTTTTTCAAGCCTGATGCTACATTTCTGCCACAGGCACAGACATTGCTGTCAAGAAATCGGAGCTAATTCAGCGGTGCCAGCCCAAGAAGATCACGGAATTGAGGAGGGGGATATGCAAGGAGGTTCCCCTAGTCAATACTATTGTTCCCCTTAAGTAGATAGAATATGGCGTGGGGAATTTTCTAATGAGATCCCCATATACCCCATATTCTATCTACTTACGGGGGACTATAATACTAGCTATGAGTTTACTTGCTACATGATGATTATATGTCACGACTGTGAGTTGGAGATGGGTTGCAACTGGCGAAGCAAAGGACCTGGGGCTGATAAGAACGGAGTGCGGATACATCGCCCCTATCACAAGTAGGGCCTTGCAACACTGCAGCACAGTCGCCAGCGAGACTTAGGGGTCTCCGTCCGCCTCCGTAGTCCCTCACATGTATGCACCCTGCAATTCTCGAGGGGCTCCTGCACGCTCGTGTCAGCAGATTGGCGCAGTCTCTCATGATTTGGGGTCTGTGGGGCGGTAGCCGATCATGAGAACTCCATTTAATTTAACTTCGATATCTGAGGTCTCCAGTTGTAAGGAAGAACCAGAGTGGGAAGATGCTGGGGAACTGGGGAACCCATCTACTATATTTCAGCTGTAAGGACCTGTACGCAGAATATACATAGCCAGTCAATCCTGAACCGCAAGTACGAAAGAGGCTCCAAAACTTGAACCTTGCACCGAAGATGCTTTTTGATGCGACACGTTCTGCATGACCCTAGTATACAAAAACACAAGTCCCAAGGTATATGTCACTCGTACCTGCATGCACACACACACATGTGGTCGTTTCCCCAAATACAGGGACCCCAAGATAGACCGAGCCAGATAAAATCCCCGCCCGAGAAGATACCTCTAATTTCGGGAACCAGGACCCTATATAACTTGAACCCTAAACCCTATTGATGTATACATACATATTTTTTATGCACGTGGATAGGGTCCTGCAAGATTTTTAGTATCAGCACTGAGAACAGATAGCCTGAGGCTCAAGCAGCTTGCTATATGGAAGGTCCGCGATGCCTACTTTGCTGTGCAGGGTGTAGGGTTTAGGTGGTTAGGGGTTTAGGGGTTATAGGGTTTAGGGCTTTCGGGGTTTAGGGGTTTAGGGTTCAGGGATTTAGGTTTTAGAGCTTAAGGGGGAGTCGAGAAGGGTTTCAAAACCCTATGGCGGTACATAGGGATTAGGGTTGAGGCTTTTGGGAGTACTGGTACCCTAAGGGTCCAAGTACCCACATGTTGGCGCCACACATCATTCAGACGCGAGTAATTTGGAAAGCAAACCTATTCATTTGGATGCTTGGATCCTTAGGGGTATAGAAGTTCAAATATGGAACGTCAAAGGCATCCACTACCCCTACACCCTAAACCGTAATTCCTAAACCCTATACCGTGTAGCATCAGTAGGGTGCCTGCCGCAATTTTGTTGAATCACCAAAAGCCTTCAAGCAGAGAAGACGCTGTAAGCAGTCTGTTAAGTCGATGGGTTCCTGAAAATCCTTTCAAAGGAATTACGTGGCGGAGAGTCTTGTACTTGGGCTGACTACTGCTAATTAGGGATACCTGAAGTGTGCATTGTTCCTACTTAGGGCGATCTTGTAGAGGTTCCAGCTGCTCGTTCAGACCATGACTGAGTTGAATGGGCTGATTACTGCACCCCATAGGGCAGCATGCCATGCACCCACTGTCAATGGAAGCCAATGTTTTTCATGTGGGCCATAGTTGCAACCTCAGTCAAAGAGCGGCACTGCATGTTTTCCAGCCAAACCTGGACGGAAGTGTCGTTTCTCATGTGTTGTTCCCCAAAATAGAGGGACCCCAACATGGACCCCGAAATGCTAGAATCCTTTCTGTGGGGGACCCGCAAAAGGTACCCCAATATTGGGAAACCCTAAGCCATATAACCCCTAGAATGATTTTTAAAGGTACCCCTAATTTTGAGTGTGTTCTGCTGGAGGATTTTTTACTCAGCCTTGGAGCAGGGCTTTCCCCTCGGGATGAAAAATTGCCCAAGGCAACCCTGTATGTATAGACTTTGAAGCCAAGGATGCGCTTCAAAAAATCTCTCAGTCCCAGGGTCTTTACATGTGTGTCCATATTTCTTTGCATCATCTGAAGCAGGTTTCGTGTTGCAGAGCAAGCACATCAGGTTCTGCCGTGAAAGTTCTGGGTTCAGCCGAGAGGATATGTGCTCGGTCGGCGAGACGTAACAGATTCTGTGGCAGTTTTCGTAGCGAAGCTTCACAATATTCTCCTACGTTGTGGATCTTCAAAACAAACAGGCATTTCAGGGGAAGATGCTGTAGTCCCTAAAGCCCTAAAACACTAAACCCCCAAACCCTAACTCCTAAAAACCCAAACTCTAAATCCTCAACCCTAAACCCTATTCCCCACCCCTGGGGTTGCAGCTTCTTGGCCCAAGCAGGGCTAAAAGCAATGAAGCATCCCATGGCATTCCAGGCCTGCCGCGCTCTTCTAAAGGGACTTCACTGGGAACCCCAAACAGGGCACCTCAAGAATATAGTAGGAACATAATAGGAATGTAAGGACCCTGGTAGGTATATTCGTTTTGGATTTGTAGTATATTCTTGGGGTTCCCTGTTTGGGGTTCCCATTGGAACCCGTTTATCTTCGGGTACGTGGGAAAGTTACCCCAGTAGTGGAGAGTCAAAAGGAAAAAGCATGGACAATGAAATGGAAACCCTAGATCCCTCTAAAGGGCTATATAGGGATATTTATGCGCAAATACAGGGTATGACCCCAATAATGGAGAAACCAAAGAACGTGGAAAATGACATGCAAATTGGGTTGTATAGGGGCTAGATGGGGGTTCAGGGTTAGGGGTTAGGGTTTAGGGATATGACTCCAATAGTGGGGAAGCAAATGGAAAAGACAGTGAAACATTAAATGGAAAATGTGGGTTTATAGTTGTTCATAGGGATTAGAGCTTCCCAAACATTCCCAAACTTAGAGGTACCTCTCGAGGGGCTCATAGGGGGGTAGAGGGACATATAGTGTTTAGGGTTTCCCAAAACTAGCGCTACCTTTATTGGTAACGAAAAGAAGGATTACAGTACTTAGGGATCTTTATTGGGGTCCCTTCTATTTATGGAAACTACCACATGGGAGAAGTCTGGGCGAAAGCGGTAAGAACAGCATCGTCCACTACAGCAAGAATACTTGGAGGGTCAGGGGGACTTAGTAACTGGCCTAATCACCCCTATAACCCATATAGTAACCCTAATTATCCCCTTGTTAACCCACTTACTAAGTCCCCCTAAACCCTATATATAACCCCATTATGGTAGGTTCCATTCTCTTTTCCATTGTTACTAAGTCCCCCTGACCCTCCAAGCAAGGATAGCTCACAGAGTGTCTTCATTAGGAGGACCCCCCCCACCCTGTAATAGTGGTACAATAAGAATATCAGAGGACCCAAATATAATCCCTATTATCCTAACCCTAGAACCCTACAAAATCCCTATATTGTCCCTAGATAATCCTTGTTATCCCTTATAGTCACTATTACTGTGTGGGGGGGTCCACCTAAGGTCGTCAACGCAGGGATCAGACAGGGTGGCTTCCGAAGACAGCCGGTCCTTTGTTGAGGGTCTTATTTATTAGTAGGCTCCTAATATCTGGGGGCGCCGTACATACCATCGCTAATTGAAAAAACTTTCACTCTAGCGAAGACACACTTTGCAACCATATGTCCTGGACCCAGACATCATGGGAGAATCCTCGCATGATCAATGGCTATGCTGCGCCTATGCAAGAGGATGAAGCAGAGAACGCAACCATCAGACACATGCATGTGTTGAGCGCTAGTGTGCGCTTGTGTCGATGTAAGCCCGCGAGCTGTGCCTGTCAAACTTCCCATGCCTCTACTGCCCATACGCCTGGAAAAGTTTGTTTTTTGTTCGCAGGATGGTCCTTGTAACACATTCTGCAGCATTCTGCAGTTAATATAGGGGCTTAAAGATTACAAATATTTTGGTTCCATATTCTATATAACTATGGTCTATGGTATCTTGAAGCAAATCCAGGCCATCCTGGATAAACTCTAATTTGACGCACTTCACTTTCCGACTACATTGCCCTGTAACTCATTGTCTGACCTGAGTGTAAGACACACTCCGTTTCACCTTCAAACGCCAATGACATCTGTCCGCATTTACCTCGAACGGACCTCGAAATAATATTGGTAATTATTTAGCCCACTAAACCCTATTGTAAGACAGTAGTTTCCATTTTCTTCTCCATGACCCCAATATAACCCCTATATATAACCCTATATGATATTGGTAATTACTTAGGCCTTGTAGTATAGAGCCCGGGTTTCAAGTGTGGGCTCGTCGGGAGACCGCAACTTAAAAATGGCCCACATCACTCTGTGAAAGCTCTGCACAGGAAGCCCTCCACCCTAAACAGGGGTAGTTTCGAAACAGCTTTCAACTTCTATCACCTCGATACCTTACATAATCCTTGTGAAGCTACTCTCTAGGGCCCCCAAACCCTAAATCCTAAACCCTAAACCCTAAATCCTAAACCCTAAGCCCTAAACCCCAAATCCTAAACCCCAAACCCACCCCAGTAAACCGGAAGCCCATTTGCAGCTCCAGGCCTTCGCATGGGCGCTGTTAGCAGCTTTCGCCCGGGGGGAGGCGTTGCTCTTTGGTACCTTTGCCTCCTTCTAAGGGCCTTAATGGGCGTAATTGCCCTGAGTCGCTTAGGGTTTAGGGTTTAGGGTTTAGGAGGACTGCCTACTACTCCTATTAGGGTTATATAGGGTTCTATAGGGATAATGGAAAAGAACATGGAAACTACTATACAGGGTTTAGGGTCTAGGGGTTAATGTAAGCCCATGATGAATAAACCTGTTCCCTTTAAGGGCCTGAATATTAGGATCTCCTTTGTAATCCCTATTAAGGGGAGGGGGTTTACTCATCAGGGGTCTGGGATACTGGTTCGTATAGGAAAACGGGAATATATTATGTGGGGATCATATAGGGATTATGTTCCCTTGCTCCATACTAAGAGCCAGTAAGTTTCCAGCCCACTTGCCAGCTACGACTGGGTTAAGGCTGCTCAAAGCAGAGCTTGAGATTCTAGAGTGAAGAGTGTGTAGGCTTCATGGTTTACTGTTTAGGACAAGGGGGAATCAAATGGAAGAGATAATGCAAAATCAGCTGGCCTTATGGGGCTGAGAAGGTTGATGGTGAGAATCTCGCATGACCCTGGGTACCTTATACCTTGACAGTTATGGTGTTGTATTCTACTAAGGCCATGCAGGATTCTTAGTCAGTATCTACAGTATGAACATTACATGACATTGCATGGCAGTGTGGTTTGGAGTTTGGGGCCTACGACGGTCTCTGTAAGGTTTAGGATTTAGGGCTCACCATGCCACAGTCGCGGCTTTTGGCATCTTGTAGCTCCAGATTCAAAAGGGTTCATGGTTCGGTTTTCGGCTGTTGAGACATGAAGACACAGAGGCCCCCCACTGAAAACAGGAAGCGGCTCGCGGGCAGCAATTGGGAATAATCCTTATGATTAATCCCTGGAATTACTAAAGGAACTCCGTATATCCCTATATAAACCCTGTATGCGCGCAATTACACATCGTATATACATATATAATATGTATGCACGCGCTTTTTATCCCTGATGTAAGAACCCAACATATCCCTACAAAAGCCTGACCTACAGCCACCTCCAACCCACATCCTAAACCCTCTTTTGTCCAGCCTGGGGCAAGTGTTGGGTGCGAGCATGGGTGACGGCGCATTGAACGAGCGTTTTTGGAGAAATGAGCTGTCCATCATAATCAGCCAACGAGCGTAGGGTAGGCTTAAAAGGAATCTACGGGTATCTGGGGGTTAGAAGGAGTTTATATACATGTGCAAGGGACACCCTGAATGAGTATGCAAGCAAGGGTCATGTCGAGAAACTTCCAGGAAACTGAAAGATCCAGGCCTTCCGCCTTAAACTCCTACACCCTCAATCCTAGAGTACAACTCTACACCACTTTAACTAGCGCGGGCACAGGGACTTGGGGATATAGATTTGCAACGGGGATAGTTGGCTCTATGTATCTAAACGCTTGGCAGGCTTGGAGGCCTTGGGGCTTCCCAGACCCCTGGGAGGATCTAAAAAATAGATCCCCTATATAGACCCACTATAACCCCCCATATAATCCCTATATAATTTCCCATATGGTTCCAGGGGATCTAATTTTTAGAT
>CAJNIZ010028669.1:0-17634 GCA_905231905.1 Symbiodinium pilosum | reverse complement strand
GGAATAAGAATTTTGGCGCGAGCTCCATCTGGGGTAATATCCCTAAATCCTAAATAGTAGCTTCCATTCTCTTTTCCATTTGCCTATAACATCTACTACTGTAAATGTCAAACTGGTGTGCCCAACATGCCTACCTAGGCCAGGCCTGGGTTGTTCTGAAAATGTCCTTCGCGGGCTATCCTCTTGGAAACGAACATGGAAACCCGAAAAGGACCCCATAAAGATAACAGTACCTCTAAGAGGGGGCTATATGGTTTTCCGTATTTGTTTGGGGGAGTGCACGTTGAAATGACGTGAGGCTCACGGTTCCGGTAAGGGTTCACAGGCCGCAGGACTTTCCTGCGGTGCCCCAAGGGAGCAGAGAACAAGCTGCATATTCCTGTACACAGGATCACTGCATCCCTGACAAGAAGCAGGTTGATGGGGAGGGCTAGTGCTCCCTCATGCTTGATCAAAGGCTTGTCCCCGGTCCATCTTGACCATTCCGAATCCATCCTCCCTTCGCTCACCTTCTATGTACCTCGCACCAGCTGATCTATGGTGTAAAACCATCAGGAAAGCTTGTTTGCATGATGTTGACCTGCTGCAGTATCGTTGGCTTGAAGCGCTTGAGCCTCGGCCTCATGACTGCAGTCAACACTGCAAAATGCAGCCACACTTGCAACTATGATCGAGCATGTGTTCTTACTCAGGTTCTAGGGTTGTTCAGCATTTGACTCATGATCCTTGAAATGCAAGCTAAACCCTGAACCCTAAACCCTAAACCGCGTCCTACCAGACCTAGATGGTCCTTTCCTGAAATGAGGTATGTTTCTTGAACTGGACAAGCGCAATCTCTGCCTACCCTGCGAGTGGGGTGGTGCACCTGTGCCTTGTGTGCCAGAGCTATTTGGCTAGAACATTTGGTTTACGGGGTTGGGGTTGGGGTTTCAGGATCAAAGGTTTCAGGTGTACGGGGTTAGGCTTGTGCTGAGCATGTTGCAATGAAGGCAGTGGTGTTGAACATGCTTCCCCTGCGTTTTTCCCAGCAGAGGCGTTGCAGGCTGGATGCAAAAGGGTTGAATCTTTAGGGCCTTGCGGTTGGGATATGGTTGGAATTGTGATTCAGCTTAGAAAAATGATGTTCTGATATTGGGATGCAGAGCGGGTCAGGGCGGATAGCTAGGGTTTGCTCTAGACGAAAGGCGCTTACCAGCCAGGGAGTACTACCAGATTTCGTAATGTTTGCAGACGAAGTCCCAATATCCTCAATCCTAAGGATTGTTTGGACAAGCAGTATAGCTTATCCCTCTATCATCCCAATTTCCATGTCATTTGCCATCGCCTTTTCTGCTTGATTCTCCATACAACCCCTATATGGTGCTGACTGGTCTACAAAACCGAGCAGTGGGCCAGTAGTGTTCCTATAGTAGGTCACGCAACAAAATCTTCACGTTGAAACTGGCATTGTAGAAGCAGCCTGTCCCCAACCTAGGTAGGGAAAAAAACCAAGTTATAACCAGGCAATATCCTACACTCTGTCACATTTTTTACTACATGAATAGCACTGACGTTTCGTAAGCCCCAAACCCTTACCCTTAAACCTTAAGCCCTAAAGCCTAAACCCACACCAGACCACTAACCGTAGCTGCGATCACATTGCTGTGACGCCAAAAGACAGGTCAGGGGCTGGGTTGGGATTTTGGGTTTGGAGTTGGGGCTTGGGATTTAGGAGTTACTGTTTTGGATGAAGGATTTCGGTCTAAGGTGCAGGGTATATAGGGTTAGAAGGATGGAGAATCAACCGCAAAAGAAAATTGAAAAATGACAGAGAAACTGGTCTCGCAAACTCCTAGAAGCCTTATACAAGTATAGTTGTTCTAGACCCCAATGGCCCCAATATGTACTAATTTAATCTAAGCCCTCAAAGTAGGCAAGGACCAGGAAAGACTGCATCGTCTCTCAACACTTTGAGGTTCAGGGTAATCCTAAAAACTAAACCACATTAGGGCACTTTGCGCGCTTACAGGTGGACAGTTGTAACTGGGCTGTAAATATCCAAAAAGTCATGTACTTCCAACCCTGTGCTCTTGTGACCACCGCATGTTGGGTCCTGCTCCCACCCACAGTCTTTAATAGGAGTCATATGAGTGGGCTCTATATAGGTATGGTAGCAATATTCTCAACTGTAAATGAGTCGGGGCAGGAACCAAATCGTTTGCCTTGTACTGGGGATTGTTTTGGTACTTGCTTAGCTTTTCATTCTGAGTCCTGAGACCTGGGGTGGATCACTCAAGGTGTTCGGAAAAGATTCACGTACACGAAAGCACATTAAAGGAAACGCACAAGGGAAACCAATGTAGTACAATAGGGTTTACATTGAGTATATATTAATCAGGGTTACATAGGGATAATGGAAAAATGTAGCTACTACCTAGTATATAATCCACAATTATTCTGGACTTCCTCATGCCTGCCTCTACCGGCTGGGGATCTCTCACGTTTGCTTTGCATGAGCCTTCAGCCAGCTGATTTCTATTCGAATCTGTGTCCAGACGTTTTGTTAGCGGTTTCCTTCAAGAGGGTCATTTGCGGGATAAATTCCGCATGAATGCCTTGTCCAGTTTCAATTTTTTCAATACAGAGCATCCACATCCGTCTGCTATGTTATCCTCCTTTTCAGGAACGCAGCCTTCCCCCAGGGACGGGTGAAGTCGTGTGAGATGAGCTGCTTGGCAAATTTCTCAGAAGTGGACACGTAAAAACTACAGCTATATAGTCCCCCTTAAGTAGATAGGATATGGCTTTGGCTAAATTATAATAAGATCCCCGTATACCCTATGCTCTATCTATTCAAGGGGGACTATAAAGCTAGCTAGGACTTCCGGCAACGGAAGATACCTGCCAACCTTTACCTTTCCAAGAAGACTTATGTGAGCGATAGCCTAAACCCCTTAAAGGGGGTTATTTAGGTGATCATATGGAGGACTATACCCGCATTTATTGAAAAAAAAGCCATAGTCCAAAGTTTTTAAGGGGGTTATACAGAGTCTTATGTAGGGGACTAGTATAGGGGTCATTAAGGGGATCTTCGGAGTTTAGACTATGGGTCATGTGGCTTAGGTGTTTTGTGTGGTTGCAGCATAGCATGTGGGTGTTCATCCCATTCGTGATTCCCATCGTGGCTCGATTAGGTCTGGAAGTTCTTGCAAAGCCTGTCAGCTTCGGTTATTGTAGAATTCTAAGAAGCATCTGAAATCACGTCATTTCTACCAGAGTTCCATGGAGTTCAGGCTTCTTACGCAGCTGCTGAGGGCAAGGGATGCGCCTTTCTTATGCAGATGTGTCTGCAGACACAAGCTGCCAAGCAGCTGCATTGACCTTGGCTGTAAGATAGTGGCAGCAACTGCTGAAGCAAAGTCTGCATCGTCATGCAACATCCAAGGCTGTGAGCATCAGATGCTTGTGTCGAAAGTTTCGGACTGCACTGACATCAGTGGCGACATCATCAAGGATGGCACTCAATTCTTGCGGACGATTTCTGACACTCTAGTGTCATTTAGGCATGTCACTAACACAATTATTGGGGTGTGCAAGGATACCAGGGCCTTATCATGAGCTGCTTTTCGACGCAGAATATAGAGCCAATGTCCTGGGACTCTGTCCCACAGCCTACTGCCAATGCAGGACGACTGCTTTGCTAAAGGCACCAGTGCCGGCATCTCCTGTCTCCTGTCTGCCTGAAGATTTAGGGGTTTATGTAGGGGTTATACTGGGGTTATAATGGGGGATTATATAGGGATAATGGAAAAGAACATGGAAACTGCTATTTAGGGGTTTAGGGTTTAGGGGGTTAAGGTGAGGGTTTCTGACACTCGTTGGCATTTGTTATGGTGTCGAAGCTGCTAGGGAAAACGACATCGAGGAGTCTCACCTGACTGCCGGTCCGCGCGTATTCCGGATCAGTTAAGGGCTAGGCCAGACATGGTCAGGTCGAGTACGGCATGCGGACCATATGAGCAATTCCCAATACTCGCATATAGGGGACCATGAAAGGGAATGCCGTAGGTTGCGTAAATTGCGCAAAAACCCCCAAAAGCGATAGGACCCCCCCAAAAGCGATACCCCCCAATCATGAGCGCAAGGTTTGAGGTGATTTATGTAGGTTTAGTTGGTCGAGCCTGTAAAGCGATACCTCATATTTGAAGTGACGCAAAAACTCCCTAAAGCGATAGGACCCCCCCAAATCATCCATGGCATCAGATTATACAAGGAGTTTCGGCGGTCGCTCATATAGCCCTAAACCCTAAACCTTTCAACCCTAAGCCCTAAGCCCAAAAGCTTAAACCCTAAACCCCCTACAAATAAGCAGATGCTGAGGGATACTTCGATTTTTGCCAGGTCCACGTAGCTTGCGGCAGGAACCTACTGCAGTAACGGTCAGGGGCACTTCTGAAAGTAGGTCAACAAGCAATATAACAGGGGCTTGTAACCTAAACCCTAAACTTTCCACGGCTTACCGCCCTAAATCCTAAACTGCGCCTTCAAGCACCCCTTCAACCTGGGACTTCAAACCACTCCCACCCCCAAGGCCGTTCTTCGGTTCCTTGTTGGGGTTTAGGTTAAGGTTTAGGGTTTCGTGGGCAGAGTTTAGGGTTTAGGGTCTGCAGCATTGTTGTATACAATTTTTAGTTGTTGGGGTATGCTAGACACATATGATGAGGCATTGAAGGGTCAGATTTTTAAGATTGTTGCAATAATGACCTAGCTGGTTGGGTGGTTTCACATAACTTTTCACCAAGAACCCTTTCATGCGGGCCTCTGGGTAAACACGGACTTTTCACGAAACCGCTCGGCATACACCATACTGCACGAAATCGGGATGGAAGCTCAGCAAGATGGTGAGAAACGTCAGAGCCTGCTTAAACCACGAGGCGCAAACTCATGTGCAGGAAGAATGACATCGGGCCCACATCCTATGGCAAAGTCCAGACCTGTCAACTCATCTTACTCCAAGGCTCAACCCGAAACCCTTGTGCTAAATGGGAAGTGCATGGGTTAGTATCTGTATCATTATCAAGGCCATACATTCTACAAGCCCAATCAAGGCCATACTTTCGGGTGCTAAAGACTAGAGGAACAGCCAACGAGTTAATATATGTACTGTCATAGGGTATGTTGCATGAGCATGCCAACCCCTAAGCTCTACACCGCAGACATAAGGTTTGTTCTCAAATTATGGGCTCTTTTTGGCTAATTACAAACTATCTTGCGGCACCTGATATTTAGGGGTACCAGAGTGGGACCCTAAGCTTGGGAACTACCCAAATAAGGAAGAAGGACTGCGTGAGGGCATACCACACCACCACCTACGAAGCGGCGGCCGCGATGCTAACCGAGGGCTGCCGACCCAGTGCGGCGTACAACTGGGCCACAGGAGTGGGACCTAAGCATAAATGTGGGTATAGTTTTCCTTAAGTAGATAGAATAATATTGGGGTTGTATTGGGATAATGGAAAAGACAATGGAAACTACTGTTTAAGGTTTAGAGTTAAGAGTTTAGGGTTATCGTTCCCCTTAAGTAGATAGAATATGGCTCTGGGTATATTGTAACAAGATCCTCATATACCCCATATGGTATCTACTTCATGTGGGTAGCATTCTCATGAGGGTATTCTGGTCCCCAACAGAGAGTACCCTCATATGCTTGAGTTCCCTGGTTGCGGGGGTCTGAGGGCGCGGAAATCTGAAACCTAGAAACCCTACAGCTTTGGTCGCTGACGATTTCCATTTTCTTCTACTTCGGGCCTTCGCGGACTCATGGGTGGATAAAGGCTCGGCGATCAGGATTTAGAGGTAGCCATAATAAGGTAACTTAAGCCCAAACTCTAAAACCGCAGATGGGTGTGTAGTGGGTCAAGCGGCTTGCAGTCACGGGAACGCATTTTTCACCACGCACCCTTGGACGTGTGCCAACCTCGATACCAATCTTTCACAATTGTTACCCCATATCCTGCACCCATAACTCTACAGGTTTAGGGTTTCGGGTTCAGGGTTTAGGGTATAAACCCTAAACCCTAGACCCTGTACACCTCAAATCTCACACCAGGACGTGCGAATCTTGATGCGGGCTTCTTCTGCGTGACGCTTCTGAGCCCCATCGCCTTCGGCTATCCTCAAGGCCCGCGGGCACACTTAGGGTTTAGGGTTTAGAGGTTTGAGCATTCAAGAGCCCCCAAAGAAGACCCGAATATATTATCATTCTCATGATAGGGGACCCCCTGGAAGGGACCCTCAATTTTGGAAAGCCTCGATACCAGCAATTTCAGACTGGGGCAAAGCTTATGCTTGGCAGCCGTTGAAGGTTAGTTATGAGAGGGAGTTGAACAGCCACCTCTTCTACGGCAAGATTGTAGGGAATACATGGTAGTTTCCCAAATTAGGGGGACCCGACCCCAGTATAGACCCCAAAATATTGTGGTCCTTATTACGGGGACCCGCAAAATGGTACCCCTGATTTTGGGAAACCCCCATATAGGGATCCTGTTCCTTAATATATTTAGGGTTTCGGGTGGGCCGTAGCTTTGTTCAATTGAGTGAATGCATGGAGCCCCTGACCCAGCCGACATCTTCAAGTAAGTTTTTGTTGAGCTATGTCATGGATTAAGGGTCCCTATTATGGGTCCCTCCTAAAGTCCCTAGAGTTTAGGGTTTAGGGCCCCAAATCCTAAATCCTAAACTTTAAGCCCAAAACACTAAAGTCTAAACTCCTCAAAGAGGCTTGGCTTCTACAGGGGATTATGGGGAACTACCATTGATTACCCCAATTGCCTTTGAATAAGCCTAAAATGATACCTAGTTAGGGTAACCTAGGGTTCAGGGTTTAGGGTTTAGGGCCCTAAATCCTAAATCCTCAACTTTAAACCCAAACCCTAAAGCCTAAGCCGGGGGAGTGCTATGGACAAGCGAGGTGAGTGGAAGCGGCGAATGCTGTTAAACAACTTCGGGAGAGAGGCAGGGCTTCCACGGTCAGGGTTTAGAGTTAGGGTTTGGGGTTTAGGATTAAGGGTTTAGGATTTCGGGTTTGGGGTTTAGGGTTAAAGGTTCAGGGTTTAGGGTTTGGGGTCTAGGGTTTAGGGTTTAAGCAGTTTGCCGCCCCTAGTAAGGTGTCAAGATGGTCGCTTACGGGGGGTTATAGGGCTTCAGGGATGAGAGTTTAGGTTGTCAACAGTTTTTGCTTGTTGGGCACCGTAGATCTGGCAAGCCATGCCGTACAAGGAAGTATGAAAGTGGCCATAAAATTGATAACCTACCAGAGATATTCCGTGTATATATAAAACATATGTTCACATACAATTGTATGTATAAATGCGTATATAAATGTGTGTGAATATATGTAAGTTTAAGGCCGTGGGAGGGTCAGGTATTTTCAGGGAAAGCTGCTTAGCCAGACTTGTTGTGTCGACACAGGAGCCTCGCGTTATGGCTTCAAGAACAGTAGTTTTCCGAAGGGCCCGATACACATTAAGTCCTCAAGCACTCTACCTTGGATGGCAGTACGACCCCAATTGATCAAAGGAATCCTTTTAGCTATAAATCTTGGGGCCCAAAGGACTTTTGGTTTTTGGGCCCCATAATGCGAAGCCTTGGATACAGCTTTAAACCTGAAAGTCTTTTGAGTCTGGGCCATGTATTGGGCTTACTCCCTGGGTTTTTAGGTCGTTCCGTATTTGCGGGCATCCAATCTGGCTTCAGAAGGCGGCATATCAAACAATTCAAGGTGGGACCCAAAAGCTGATTCAAACTTGATATCAACAGAGTCTAGGGTTTCCAAAATGGGCGGGTCCCTTTTTTGGGGGTACCGAGAATCAGGAACCAATTTAGTTCCCGGTTTACATTGGGGCCATCAATTCTGGACCCACTATACTTTGATATTCCCATGAAAAATTTCCCAAAACCGGGATGGTACTGCTTCCTTCGAGCGCTGTCTACTTTCAATTCTGGTAGAAGTCTTCCTCGCAAGGAGGACATACTCTAGGAGCGATACTATTACCGCCAATCCCTGCTCCATGCCCGAAACTGAAAGCCCCAGATGAGCTATACTAAACTCCTTAAAGGGGGGGTTTAGGGGAGTAGTATGGTGTTATTAAGGAGGATACTAGGAGTTTAGAGTATAGCTCAGATGACCCTAAACCATAAATCCCAAGCAACGCCTTTCACCCTCGCAGGAGGAAGACGGCTCTCCGAAAAGCCCCAAGAGCCCAAAGAGCCCCATCAGCCCAAAGAGCACCAAGAGCAGCAGCAGTGACTGGGTCAGGGAGCCGCCCGTCTAACTATACCAAAAAGTCCCCAAATAGTTGGGGTTTGTTAAGTTGGGTGTATATAGGGTTTAGGGTTCAGGGTTTAGGGGGTGCACAGGGTGCACAGGGTGTAGAAACAATGGACAAATTGGAAAGTAAATGGAAACTGGGATGATGTATAGGCACACAGTAGGCGCTTGAAAGGGAGGATGACCAACATTATGGGCGTAGATTCCTTGTATAACTTCGGTATAGGATATCGCAAAATCCTCTTCAACATGATATTGGTACTTCTTCGCCCCTGTCTTACGGCAGTTTAGGGTGTCAGTGTTTTTTCACACGAGGTTCAGTGATTCAGGACTTTAGGGAAGGAGGGCTCCAGATGCCATTTGTAGGGTCCTATACGGTTCACTGATCGGCGCCCCTCCTGTAGTCCCAATCCCTAAAGGTCCAAGGACCCAAATAATAGAGTTTTAAGGCCCAAATGCTATAATATGAATGGTATTTGGGCCCGAATGCCCGTTTATATGGGTCCTTGGACCCTTAGGGAATAGTATGGTCTTGATGGCAAAGCCCCCCCAGTTGGCAAGTCACGCGGTCTTGTCAGTTGTGGATTTTTCTTTTCGAGAGACTCCAGACATTGAGATCAGAGAGAGATGCCCATTGGGAGAAGGGCGTGCAAGGCGAACCGTTCAAAAGGGCCAAAGACGCAAAGGCTAAGCATCATCCAAGGCCCAGGGTCAAGCATAACCGCCACTCGAAACCTTTCTCTCGTCTAGCACCTGTGTAAGTGAAGAGGCTTCAAAATGTCAAGCCGAGGAAATCCCCTCTAATGTCTACCTTGATGCTCAGGAGAGCACAGGTCTGTCTCGTGGTGGACGTTCCTGCGCTTGGGTGGCAACTATGGGCGGATTTCCCCAAATTGGGGATCATTGGTAGATTTGAGCCCCTTGCCACCTAGCTGTGTGTGCTTCTCATATGAAATCTGTCGCGGCTACAAAGGACCCGGGCTCTGTAAACTGGCCTGGACTCTGGACTACCCCCAAGCCCGTGACCGTGCATCTCGTTGATTTATTGATCCTCAGAGCATAACCCCAAGCTCGAGCTCGTCACTTGTAATCCCAAAACCGTGACAGATACCTCCACTCCGGGATGCACGGACCGCGCATGAGCACAACAGCGAAAGCATCCGATCGGAGAACCGCAATGTCTTCTACATCCCTGCCGCTCGGCATGGGATGGTTCTGGCTGAAATTGGGCAGTTTCCCAAAAAAGGGGGACGCTAATATAGACCCCGAAGTAGTAAAATCCTTATTGTGGACCCCTGAAAACGTACCCCTCATTGAGGGAGACCCCGCTTTAGGAGTGGATGTGAAGAGTCTATTGGCTGAAGAATCAGGCTTTGCAGTCGAGCTAGAACCCGGTTGGAAACAGTCCCCCACGCCATGATCAAGAACTGTAGGGTTTAGGCGGGTTTGGGGCTGTAATCTGGTTGTTTCCTGCTTTCTGGAAACCAATAAAATGCCTCCGAAATTTCCTTAGACCGAAATCCCTGTGCTCACATACTTTGTGCACAACCTGCGCCGGGGAATCTCGGTATTGCTCAAAGTTCTTCCCTCCAATTGTTCCCCCAAAGGCATAGTCCTTTTGATAAATAGGGACCTACATGAGCTACTGTCAATATTAGCCTTACCGACCCAGGGACCATGAAGGGTGGACGTAGGGTCCGCTTGTAGTTTAGTATAGGCCCAAAAATATTCCTAAGTAATAAGGAACCCATGTCCATATTGTGGGGAAAGGGTGAGAGTAACCCCAAACCCCTAAACCCTTTCTGAATTTGAGATCCTATATGGTTTGAAGCCACAGGTTGGCTGGCTTCAAGAAGGATTGGGTTTATGGCAGGGCTGCATGGCTTGGGGTGAACTACGGTAGCAAAGTTTTGAAAGAATCTTTAAGAAGCATGCAGCATGGAAGCTGCCAATCTGTCCTTCAAAAAGATCCATGTTTGATTTGAGGTACTTAACCTCAACGATTCCACCAAGGAAAGTCTCTTGCAGAATCTGGGTGTCCATGTGCTCCCAGCGGACAGCATCGTCTATGCATTTTTGCTAGAGGCGCGATTTTGGGCTTCCAGGTATTTGGAAAGCGTCAGAATCAATTCCATGTAGACCCAATTGTTAATCGTTTAAGACGGGCTAGAACTTTCAGGCGTTCTGTAGAGCGCAAGGGAGCCCCAAGGAAAGGAGCCTTGGGCTCTGTGCTAATGAACGTCAGAAGCTCCCATATCGTTTCTGGTTACGCTGACCGGCCTTAACTCAAGGAATTTGAAGTCATAGCTTGAAACAGACAGCAGATTGGCGCAGATTTGTCGGGAAATGCTGTGCAACCCAGCCTTGCAATTAAACCTGCACCCAAAACCCTGATTCCTGAATTTCTCGATTGCTGCCTCGGCAGGATGCGCTGGAACTGCCTATCGAATCGATTGATTTGTGCGCTCCTCCCAAGGCGTGGCTGGGCTGCAGGCAATTCGTGCTATGCGGCTTTGGGTTACATAGGGAATTATACAGGGTTCAGGGTCTAGGGTCTAAACTCCTTAAAGGGGGTTATATAGGGGACTACTACACACGTCCTATGCGGCTTGGGGTCAGGGTTTAGCCATGGCCCCAGAACTTACACCATTGTGCCTTCTGCAGCAGTCTTTGGGGTGTGTGTATGCGAGAGACGGACAGAGTGCAACTCGGTGGGCAAAGGGAGACGCGCGGGAGAGGGAGCGCGCGGCCAGTCAGGGGTTTGGCAACCTGTTCTCATGCTGTTGAAGCAACAAGAGAAAGAGGCCCTTGGGGTAAGTTTTCTGCTGTAACTCGCGTCCCATCAAGCATAGTTTTTAATCACAGACAGAAGGCATGAGAGTTGTCAAGAATGCTTGTGGTTCTTGTGATCATGTTTGGCTTTGGTTGGGGTGCGGTGTTGGATTCCTAAGGGGGATTTGGTTCACAATCTCATCAGGAGTCTCGACGTAACTTACATCAAATCTTCCCTGCTCTCCAGTTGCCAGCACGCTCCAACAGAACGTTTCCAACCATTTTTCTCTGCACCCAACCTTTAAATCCTACTTAGTCCCTTCTCGCACCCTCTTTGCATACATGTCAAATCCATGGAAAAAGTCAATACGTTCGGAGCAAGCCCCTTTCGCTGACAAGGATTGATTTCGCCGCGCGAGTTCAGTCTCGAGTGGACAAAGCCGCCCGTGATTTGGACCTCTTCGAACTCGCTTGGCTGCTGGATTTGGGTGGTGCCTGGGCAAGGGGATGTATGGCAGGAGTTAGGACCGCAATGTAAAAGTACATATAGGGCTTAGGATTGTAGGGGTTGGGGTTTACGGCACCTAGAGGTTGATGTTACGTAGGGTTACCTTAGTCCCCTACACAGAGTATGATGCTATCCTCGCCTCCTTCTGGGTATGATATCACTTGGTTCAACCTCCAAAAGACACCCAGACCCGGAAAGACACGCATCAGCTTATTTCAGTCTGAAGTTACGAGCACTGAGAACTTGCTTTTGCTGGCTGTGGTCCTTCCCAAGCCGCACAAGCACAAGTGACAAGTAGTCCGAATACTTGAGTGCTTAATGGGCTCTTCGCTTGGCATTTTGGGACCCTAAACCCTAAATCCCAAGCGCCATACTGGTACTTTGCGCTCAGGCAAGATGAGGGACACGGAGCGTGACCACGTCTGCCAGATATTGAATGTCTTCGCTAGGCATACAGCCGAGCCAGGGGGGCTCAAGTTCGGCATTTTCAATGGTATCCTGGCTGAGGGGTTTAGCGTTTAAGGGCTCTTGATAGCGCCTATAAGGTATAGGGTTTATAAGCCCCTGATAGGATTTATAAGGTATAGGCCTCTAGGCCGTAGGTCCTAGCGCTCAAGTTGAGCAGCTCCGGCTTCTCCAGAGCCAAGGCCAACACGTTGGAAATGATAAGTAGAAAGGTCTATGCTGCTTTTTCCAGCTAGTCAGTCCGAGAATGTTTCCGTTCTTGTGGTTGGACCCATTTAAAGACTAATTCTGCCCGTTGTTTCCTAGGCCTTAGCAAAAGCCCGTGTGAATCCTCAACGGGTTCCCAGAGCGCACTGTTTTTGGGCCCTTGTCCCTTCATGTCCTTTCATAGGGTTTGCTCCTACTACCGAAGTGAAGCCTGCAAGAAGGGATCCGGGATTTTGAGCGCCGCTTTTTCAACATCTTTTGAAATTTGCGGGGTCCTCAGTCAGTTCGCCTCTATAACCCCTACAATCGGTGAGTGCCTTTCGGGGCCCCTATAATAAGGATCAAAGTACATTGGGTTCATAATTGTGTTCCTTATTTAAGGAAACTACTATATAGGGATCAGAAGGGGATACTGGGGGGTCCTGATTAGGGACTATACAGATATTGCTTTGAGAGGCGTAGGGTTTAGGGTTTTTGCCCTTCCATGGAGGAACCCCATTTGTAACATGAACGTAGATTATGTAGGCTCTTCTTTGGGGGTCCATGTTAGCTCAGGGGAGGGCATGTAGATTCTGCATGGTTTCTGTAAGGTCTATAGAGCTGAATTTGGGGAAAGTCCCGAATATCCCCAAACCTTAGTCCCTAAACCGTAATCAGGATCCCCAAATCCTCTTGTAACCCCTAAACTCTAAACCCTCCCTAACTCCTCAGGCAAGTCCGCATGGAAGGCGC
Source organism: Symbiodinium pilosum (assembly GCA_905231905.1). NCBI lineage: Eukaryota > Dinophyceae > Suessiales > Symbiodiniaceae > Symbiodinium > Symbiodinium pilosum. The sequence continues at coordinate 4,642 of CAJNIZ010028669.1, read as the reverse complement.
GAGAATCTGGCTTGGGCCTGGCAGATATGAAGAGACCTTTGGCTAATACCTTCTCTGGGGGCTTACTCTTTTTTTTTTAAACCAGGGATTAGGGATTAGGGTTTCGAGATGTAGGGTTTATGGATATAGGGTTTTGGGCTTAAGGGCTAGGGATATTAATTACGCCCAACAATGGAGAATCAAATGGCAACGAAAATGGATCATGAAATGGAAGCTAGGTATACAGGAAATTTAGGGGATAGTATTGGTGTAGGGCCTACCTGTAGCCCGATGACATCTTTGGTAGGCCTACTAAGCAAAAGGTGATTGCCATAAGATTGTAGGTACTGGGGGGCTGCATGCATGGCTTATGTAACTTATCCATACTACTTTGCGTATAGGACTTCCTACGGCTTAGGATATTCTACTTGGGCCGTAGGTTTCCCTGTGTAGCTGCGAAAGGACACTTCACTTCGCGTTTAGGGCAGCCAGTAGAGTCTGAGCCTTCTTGTTATTCCCTTCCCCTAATATTGAACCCCCTAGTGTTGAATATTAATTCAGGGGCCTAAAAATCCAGAAGACTACTTTTAAAAGGGGCAGGCTACTTTTAAAGTTAGTCGTGAATGAAGGGAGGGTTGAGGGTAAGAATCCCCAACATGACTTCCATTCGAGCCTTGGGATTCTTAGGGTTTATAGTCCCCCTTAAGTAGATAGAATATGGAGTATATGAGGATGTTAGTATAATATACCCAAAGTCATATTCTATCTACTTCAGGGTGACTAGAATTCTAGGCTGGAGAGTAAAAGGATCAGGGATTAGGTCTTGGAATTTCGGGCGACTTCTGGACTACACACGCACACACCCTAAAAACTGTCAAGTGACAATTGTGATCCTACACCTGAATCCTAGAAACCCTAAACTCAGCCCTAAACTCTACACCCTAAACTCTCAACCCTAAACCCTAACCTAAACTCAAAGCCCTAAACCCTGAATTAAAAACCCCAAACACAAAACCCCAAACATTTAACCCTAAATCCTAAATCCTAGACTCTACGCCCTAAACTCCAGACGCCATCCCCAGCTGTAAGGAATCTTCTGGCGCTGGGTGCGGGATGGCAACTTCGACATGCAGGACAATTATGAGCTACAGTCTAAACTCCTGAAAGGGGATTTTTTAGAGGATTGGAGCTTCGGGTGCAGGATGCAGGGTCTAAACTCCTTAGTGAGGATTTTATAGGGGACTGCTATAGGGCTTATAAAGGGGAATGCTAGGAGTTTAGACTATAACTCATTCGGAGGAAGGTTTAAACAACCCTAAACCCTGAACCCCTAAATATAGGAGTTTAGGGTTTAGGGTCTCATTTAAGGGTTGAGGGTTCGGGGTTTAGGGTCCCAATTACAAAAATCAGGTGTTCCCTTGCTCCCCCTTACACGATTTCCCAAGGTTGGCTTTAGCCAGCCCGCGTAGCTAAGGGGGAACCCATTGGCGGAGGTAGTATACGCGGTTCAAGAAGTCCTAAACCCTGAACCCTAAATCCGAAACCCTGAACCCACGAGAAACCTTAAAGTGTAAGGGGTTGGTCAGGGAAGCCATCAGAAGATGAAGCAAGTTATCAGGCCTCCTAGGCCTCGCGCACGCAGCCCCTTAAAAGATGCACCGGCTCCGAACTCTAAACCCTAAACGCTAAACACAGCCTTGGGGCATAGGGTTGGGGGTTAAATTCCTAAACCCTAAATCCTATAACCCTAAACCCTAATACCCTAAACCCTCTTACCCTAAACCCTCAATCCTGTAGGGTTTAGGGTTTAGGGGAAACCCTGAAACCCTGTAAAACCCTAAGCCCTAAATAGTGGTTTCCATTTTCTTTTCCATTATCCTCATATAACCCTAAACCCTAAACACTATTCCCCTAAACCCTAGATCCTGTAGGGTTTAGGGTTTAGGGGAAATCCTCAACCCTAAACCCTAAACCGCGAGCCTTCGGAGGACCTCCTTCAAGCCGGCTGTCCACTGGCAGAGCTGCGGGAAGCTGGCTGGAAAGTCTCCTTGGGTACATCTAAGGTGTAGGGTTTGGGGTTTAGGGTTGGGGGGTTTAGGATTTAGGGTCTAGGATTTCATCATTAGGGTTTAGGTTCGGGATGTAGGGTTTAGGATTTAGGGCTTAGGGTTTAGGATTTAGGGTTTAGGACTTAGGGATTAGGGTTCAGGGTTTAGGATTGAGGGTTTAGGGAGATTGAGATTGAGTGTTTAGAGTACTACCTAGCCCACATGAACCGTTAAGGGTCCCTAAAAGGCTTGACGGCCCATATTAGCGGGGTGCGTACTTCTAGCCTTAGGGCGCAGCTTGTTTTGGAAGTACTGGGCAGGAAGAATTGAATCGTGTGGATTACGATGATGTTGCAGTTTTGGGTTTAGACTTTCCCTAAGGATCCAAGGGCTTTAGGGCCCAAATACCATTAATATTTTAGTGCTTGGGCCTTAGAACCCTATTACTTGGTTCCTTGAACCCGTAGGGATTAGCTCTACAGCTTAGGGCTGGGGAGGGGGGGGTTAGGATGAAGGATCACTGTAAGATCCAAAGCTGGGAGCTGAATATGAAGCATCAAAGTCTTCGGTTTAGAGTTTAGGGTTTAGGGTTTAGGGTAGGGTTTGGGTGGTTTCTGATGAAGCTTTTTTTTTCAGTTCCGGGTTCGCAACTTAGGTTTCGGGGTAAAGAACCGCAGATAGGCTTAGAGCCACGAAAGCGTACTTCCCACAAAACTATTGTGTGCTTAGACAGATGGTAGACCGTAAGCCCTTGCAACACCCGTAGTTAAACCTTAAGGCTTTATGACAGCCCTAAGCCCTAAACCTTTGTAAGAATACCAAAAACCTAAAACTCCTAACTTTTGTAAGAGTCCCACATCCTAAACCCTAAGCTTCTGCAACAAAATCCCAAGCACCAGGCCCAAGTGCTATAAACCCTAAACCCTATATCCCCAAACCCCAAACCCTAAACCCCAATGTTACTTGTGACTGAGGCTTGTGCTTTGAAACCCCAGGGCTTCGATGCCGGCGATCTACGAGGTGGGCTCGGGAGCAGGGTACCCGGATTTTGACGCCTTTATGGTTTAGGGATTCGGGTTGAGGGATTAGGTTTTAGGTTCTAGGCTTTAGGCCATTGAGGATTAGGTGGGACATATGATACTTTCCCAAAAATAGAGAGAGCCCCGATTAAGACTCCAAACAACTATAAGCCCTAGAGCCCTATATTAAACCCATAAACCCTCAACCCTTAACAGCAGGTGCTGGCTACACCGCCAAGGAAAGCAGGGATGCCGGTTACACCCTCCACGAGCTTCAGTCGCCAGACAGTGTTTCAGACTTGGTATCTAGTTGTATTTTAGATTTGCCCTAGCCTGGGTTGTTATCATTAATCTTTATTACAGTTCTTACCGTCATTACTAGCTTTACGATTATTACTACTATGACGGTGCAGGGCTGAGGATATTGGGGTGTTGCGGATTTGGGGATAAATTCAAACAAGGTTTTGGCTGGAGTGTTTGCCAATCCCTTGGACCAGAGTTAGGGATTTAGGGTTGAGGGTTTAGGATTTAGGGTTTAGGGTTGAGGGTTTGGCATCTAGGGTTTACGGCTATAGAAACTCTATGGGGTTCATGTCCGGAGTTTTGGGCCGATTTTCAAGCGGAGTTTTGGCTCTATACATGTTTTTTTCTGGGCCGGGACACAGGATTGGATTTTTGCATAGAAGTGACGGCTGCGACGGTACACAACTACTTGCGCAGAAAAAGCCACCATGCCGCAGCACAGTTGTTGGATCCCACGACCTCACCATACTATTCGGATGTATAGACGTCAGAGCAAAATGAAGACAAACAAGCAACAACCTGCTGATGCTCACCAAACAGATGATGTCCAGCGATAAGAGTGGGGAACTTCCTCAACAGGTTCAGTGTACTTCAAGCTACGCTGCTCCGTCCTGGTACACCCTGTTGCTGCCTGTCTCCCCTGCTCAAGGGAAAGCAATCAGAACACGCTAGAGAAATCGAACTCAGGCTAAAACAACAACAGAACGAGAAAGCACAGAAGCAACAATAATGAAGAGCTAAGCCCTAAAGCCATAAAGCTTGAACTCCAAACCGTTCTTACTCTACATTCCGCACAGCACTGCCTGAAGCTCTACACCCTAAACTGTGCTAAGCCCTCACCCTAGACCCCAAACTCTAGCCCGACACTATCCGCCGGAGGTCTGCCAAACCCCTGAACCCTAAACCCTAAAACCCTCAGCCTTAAACCTTTAAACCACAAATCCTTAAATCTTATACTCACAATCTAAGTCCCCTAAACCCTAAAACCCTAGGCCCTAAACTGTAAAACCCTCAGCCCTAAACTTTTAAACAAATCCTTAAGTCCTATACTCGCAATCTATCTAACACCCCCCTAAACCCTAAGCCCTAGAAGACCTTGGAAGGTCTGGTGGCTACACCGTCCAGGAGCTGCGGTCGGGCGGCTTCACGGCCCAAGAAGTGCGAGGCTGCACGAAAAATCGAGATGGAGTTAGGGTTTAGGGTTTAGGGGTTTAGGGGTTTAGGGATTAGGGTTTGGGGTTTAGGGATTAGGGTTTAGGGTATAGGGGCTTAGGAGTTTAGGGATTAGGGTTT
>CAJNIZ010028668.1:182789-196869 GCA_905231905.1 Symbiodinium pilosum | reverse complement strand
CCCTAAACCCTAAACCCCTAAGTTAGGGTGCATCCGCAACGGTCCAGAGACCCCCCAGATGAAGTCTCCGACTCGTGCGCGCCAAGCTGCCATTTCGTGCTGGCCGCCACGCCGCAGAAGATGGGGTTTGTGGGGGTTTAGGGTTTTGTGTTTAGGGTTTAGGACTGCTGCTATGAAAGTTCAAGTAGGCGACCCTTATTAGCAAAGCACATTATTACCATATGTCCGTATAAGTTTTTGCAACTCCTTCACAGCAGTCCAGGTTTATGGGGCTTAGCGAAATACTTGGAAGGGCACTCCTTTTACAGCTATGGTGTTGACGGATTCTCAACGAGAGCGGAGTCCAAGCTTGCATATGACTCCAATTGCGGAACACCACCTTCTCATATATACTATAGAAATTTCCATTTTCTTTTCCATTATCCCTATATAGCCCCAATATGCTATAGTAGTTTCCACTGTCTGGACATGCTCTCGATCCACATAAGGTGAGCTTTCTTTTCTTCTTGGCGCAACCTCGAGGACACAGGACATAGACCCACGCTCTACAACGACTTCATATCACACAGCTTACGCCCTCAGTTCTTGCCCGCTGGATGGTCAACAAACCGTGCGTCACCGCCCACATGATGAAATTCGGCTAGCGGTGCCGAGGCAACCGTGAAAGCTACGAGAACGCTGAAGACCTGTACATTTCTTTGCTACGTGTAGTGCAGAAACTTTTTTTTGGCAAGTACCAGTACTACTGCAAACCTTGCAGACACCCAACGGCATGAGCTAAAGAACACAAACTGTCCAGAGCCAGGTCTACTACAGGGGCCTAAATAATTACCAATATGATTTTGAGGTCCATTTGAGGTACCATATACTATAACTATAACAGGAATATGAAACCATAATATTGGTAATTGTTTAGGCCCCTATATTAATTACAATCCCCACAATGATTCAACCCCCACGATCACTCCAGCACGAGCTGTAGTCGCGTTGTTTCATGTTGACCGTGGGCATTTGCAAGAATGAGGTAGCCCTGCCAGCCAATGTTTCATGCAAATCTAATTTATGTCTCTTGCGGTACAACCTGTTTTAAGCTTTTGCAAGCTACCATGTTCCTATAAGCCCCTTTCTAACCCGCGATTTCCGGTTTTTTGCCATGCTTCGCTATCTGGCTCTCCAGTATCAACACCGAAAACTCTAAAGCCTAAAGTGTATCTATACCTATGTGTCCCAGTATAAGTTCACTTTCCATTCAAGTTTTTTTTCTGCTGGGTTGCCCTATACATCCGTAATAGATCACCCCTGTATTCCCCATATGAGCTATAGTCTCAACTCCTGGCATCCCCCTTAATAACCCTCAAAAGTAGTCCCCTATATAACCCCCTATATAAGCCCTCTTTAAGGAGTTTAGGCTATAGCTCATATAGCCCCGGTAGAACCTCTATAACCCGCTTGAACTTCAGCGCAAAGTGGATGCTAGGAACACCAAAGCCGAGAGCGCTGCTTCAGGTGTCGGGCAATTGTCTCGCAAACCAGGGAGATGCCTAAGCAAGCTTTTCCTGGAGTTATCAGTTGTTGCACGACTTGCACCACGTGTCTGAAAGATCACTTACATTCTCTTCTCATGCATGCAAGCCACGAGCGTCACGGATTAACTTTTGGGTGCTGCAGAAGGGTTTAGGGTTCGCGCTTCGGTAACAGAATTATTCAAATGCAAATAACTTTTACCTGCTATTTGGGGTTTATATTGGAGCCCCTCATTCATGGAAACCCCCGATCATTTTGGGGTAAGCTTCGGATTTTTGTTAACCCCAACCCCGGACATGACGAACCTATAACTGTCATTTGAGCCATAGTTCCCCTTACTGTAATAAGCCCTACAATGGTCTTCTATATAATCCCCTATACAACCAGCCTACAGTGCATATGATTATCATGGGCGACTAATATTGGGGGTTGGGGTTACCAAATCCTCTTTTTATTCCAGAAGTCTCTATCGGCTCCACTGTTGGCGTGGCCGGCAAAGGAATCTGTAGGGCCCCGCGTTTAGGGTTTAGGGTGTAAGGTTTAGGCCCTGCAAGACTTAGAAATCTGCAAGAGCCTGTAGCCCATCAGACTCACCGGATTTCCCGTTCATCAACGAGTGCTAACAATGAAGACTTGCTAGAAACCGCAACAACGACCAGAGCGCTCCAGGGAACTGTCACTCTAACCACCTCCTCCAAGAATAATCAACCCCACCCTCCTCCTAACAAAGCCTTCAATGTAACTGGCAATAATCCGAATAAGAATTACTAGGAAGATTTCCTGTGAGCAGGGGTGGGGGGAGTTGTTGGGGGAGGGAATTTGCTATACAGGCTCCCGCATCCATGCTTCTTGCCTGTCTCTTCGAAAATGGGGGAGGGGCTGCTCATCATGGTTTGAGGTCACAGGCCTAGAAGGGGAATGTGCGGGGCTGCATTCCCTACAAGAACACCATGCATGGGCTATTTGCGGGGCTTAATATGAATGCTTGTGTCCCCGAAACACCCCTCCCGCTTACACCCTCTTAGATCCCCATGAGAAAGAGGAGCCCGCAACGCAAACTCGGCTCGCAAAGCAGGAGCTCACAGGACCAATGCTGAAGCGTACGATGCAAGAACTACAAAATCTGCCCATCCTCGGCGCGTGTAGGACAGTGGCTCAAGGGGCACTACTCAGAGCTCTGCGAGTGTCAGGCCAACATCCTGAGACCTATCAGGCCCTACTCACAGCAGGAAATGCTCCTATCCTTACAGGGCACTCGCAAAAAAGTTCCGACACAAACCCAAGAGACCCTTTCCAATCCAGATCCGATGTTTAGCGAATCTAGAACATAGCGCACATAGCGCACGCCAAACTGAGGTGCGAGCCGTAACCCGGCGAGTTGCCGCAGGCTTCACCCTGCTATCGATGGACATGAGCAGTGTTCATATGGGGGTTTCCCAAAATGAGGGATACCATTCTGGGGGTCCCCTAAATTAGTATTATAGTATGATGAAGTCTGGATTGGGGTTCCCCCTATGTAGGGAAATTACCATATGAGCTACAGTCAATGTTGCCCATATTGTTGATGGACATGGGTTCCTATCCGGGAATACGACAGGGAGTATACTACACGACCTTAATAACCCCCATAAGATTCCCGTAAATAATCCTCTATATAACCCCCTTTAAGGAGTTTAGACCCTAAATTCTCTGAACCCTAAACTTCTTGGCCCTAAACCCTAAACCCTCAATAAAGGGGTTATATAATCCTCTATGCAACCCCCTTTATGGAGTTTGGACAACCGATCACGTGGGCCAACAAAAAAGCCAGAATCTGGCCTTTTCTTAGCGTGGAATGAATGAATACATCCTTGCAGTAGCCCTATAGATGGTAGTTTCCCAAAATAAGGGGGGGGCCCCAATATAGACACCAAACTACTATAATCCTTATTATAGGGACCCCCAAAAAGGCACCCCTAATTTTGGGAAACACACATATAATCCCTAATAAAATGATGGTTCCCAAAGTTGGTTCCCATTTTGGCAGCCCTAAATAGTCGGTCTAACCAAAAGAGGCGCAAAATTTCGAGAATTGCCCATATGTTTGTGTCCATGCTCCTTTCTATCCCTTCATTTCCTGGTAACCAGATGTAAGTAAGGAATGGGTTGTGTCGGTTTACGCCTATCACAAGTGGCTAAAGGAGTTTTCAGGCGGGCATCAGCAACGGAATTTGAATGTTGGCATTTTACAAAGTGAATGTTGCTACTCAAACTGCTATTAGGTTTAGTATTAGTATGCAGCAGAACCCTAAACCCTAAACCCTAAACCCCTAAACCCCTAAACCCTAAACCCTAAACCCTAAACCCTAACAAGCGTATTGCAATGGGACAGCGTTAAACGCTGGCTGGTGCAAGTCTCCACGAATAAACAACGGCATAGTCACTGTTCTCAGGACAAGTATTACTACACATGTGAATGTCCAGCTCCATTCTGCTTGGTCACTATTCTCGCAAGAGTGATTCTTTTTGCTGAGAGAAACCTGAAAACAATACATGAACTGCGGCTTTTGAAAGCTTGCGCAGTTAAAGAGGTGTAATTACAAAGAATAATGCTGGTGACGATTCAACTTTTCTACAGTAACGTGAAGGTTTGGGGGCTTTTCATGGCAAGCCTGCCTTGCAGTGGTCCGTGTAAACCCAGACGTCCGGGAGGAAATCATTGAGGACGGCGCGCGCTGCGTCGACCATTCGGGCGGAGAACTGGCGTGTTCCGGGAGCGAGACGGTATTAAACGAAAACCTGCAAGAGCTAAGTATTTGTGCTTCAAATCACAACGTCAAGCGTTACTGCTGCTATACCTCATACTGTTACTTCTACAATAACTTTTTTACCCGCGGCATTTCACTTCCAATCCCTCAAGTTGAGGAAGTTACGAATGGTATTTTGGCCTTTGAGGGTTTGGGGTTAAGGTTGCGAGATATTGGGGTTATCTTGGGGCTATATTGGGATAAGGGAAACTAAAATGTAAACTACTATTTACGGTTTAGGGTTTCTTCAGGCCGAGGGCATCCATCTGATACAGCGATGACACAGGGCCCACTGAGGGGAACAAACGGCACCTCTAAAAGTTGGCGACTAAATGTTCAAAACATTCTTTCTGCATTTGAACTGCAATTTTCAGGCTTCTACATGACTAGGCTTCACAACGAGGAGCTGCTAGTTTTGTCAAGTACTCACTTCATGGCCATCTTATTTAGCCCCACCTGTAATATTGAATACGGCTCACAATGTGTAAGTTCTCTTCTGGGAAGCCTATCTAATCTTATAGCCTATGTAATCTTATGGGCGGGGGTGTTGACTATTTTGGTATGAAGGGACTACCATGTTTCCGAATGAAGCTGCGGAAAAGACGTGTAGTCTTGTCGCATCTAACCGAGCAGGACGGATGTCTCCAATTTGGGGTCCTATCTAAATGCTTTCCTTTGTGCCAACAAAATACACGATGAGAAGCAGAAAACGGTTCCGACACTATCAAAATCCTAATCTACATGGGCTATTGTCTGAACTCCTAGTATCCCCCTTAATACACCTTATGATAGTCCCCTATATAATCCCCTACATAACCCCCTTTTAAAGGAATTTAGGCTATGGTACATATGCCTTTTTATGACTCGATGCAAAACTTTGACCCAGCTTTGGGGTCTGCATTCCTGGGGCTCATGAGCTGGAGAGCTTTTCGGCCTTCGAACCTTTTACGCCTCAAACCTCAACCTCTCATCCCTGAACCTTTAAAACTCCTACACTCCAAACCCTGAATCTGAAGCCCTAACCCCGCCCTGAACCCCTAAAACGCTTTACCCTAAACCTCCAGATCAAATCATTGTAACATGGCACCTGGGGGCTTACTCGCGTGGTGTACGCGACGCCCCTCACCCGCTTTACCTCGGGGCTTTGTCTGCGGGGCTCAAGGATGAAGGTATAAACTGGGGTTTAGGGTTTAAGGTTTAAGGTTTAGGGATTATATTATGGTTATATTGGGATAATGGAAAAGAAAACGGAGACTACTATTTAGGATTTAGGGTTGAGGGTTTTTGTGACGATTACAAGAGGTAATGGTACTTGTATTATGGTCCTTATATATTCCTAGTATACAACTATTAGTGGGTGGGGGCCCAACCCAAGGTATAGACTGGAGTTCGTGAGGGCTTTTGTAACGAGAGCTTATTCGGATTTTTCTTCAGGCTTGAAAGCTAAGCTTTGGGTTTTGCCATGGACTTGATTTGGGATGGCGGGATTTGATTTTTCGTCTCCAGTTCAAGCCGAGGGCTCAGAGTTTGGGCGGGCTCACATCACAGAAATGAGAAAGAGATTAGCTGATTAGCCCACTAAGCTCTCCAATTCACCCGGAATATCATCGTCTCAGCCTTTAATCCTGATATCGCTGAGCAGGGCATAGCAAAGCCAAGGGGAGCCATGAAGGAAGCGGAAAATCCTCCCAGGCCCATCCTGCCTTGCCCTCGTTCAGAAGCTCCACAGGCTGGATCCCCTGAACAGGACAGGACTAGTATTTGTGATTATCAGTATTCAAATAATGTTCCTATTTTTATCATTACCATTATTGTTACTACCCAGATTTATTACCATTATTTCTATAACCAGGATCTTTATGAATACCACTACTATTATTACTAAAGCTGTTAGGGTGGGCCCCGTCGGCTTTCTTGATCCTCACGAGCGAGAGGCATCCCCAAGCTTCACCTAAACTCTAAACCCTTGCAACCCTTAATCCCTGAAACCGCCCGGCCTAATGTAGACCCCTGATTAATAAACCCCCCTCATTTTAAGGGCCTTAATATTAGGATCCCTATTATAATCCCTATTAAGGGGAGGGGGTTTATGAATCATGGGTCTACATTATTGGTAGGGAACGGTAGTGGACGCATGGGATTCGGGGGATCAAAGCTGAGCTTTGGGAGTTGGGTTGTGCCAACAGCCTGTGGGGGGGTCAAGTTGAACAGAAGGAGCACATGCCGAGGGTTTGGGGCCTAAAGAATTGACCATGTTACTTTGAGCTCTACTTGAGGTGCCCTACTACATAATTATTCAAGAAATCCAAGGACCGTAATTTTGGAAAGTGTTTGGGCCCCTAAAGAACATCCCCAGTTGCCTCCCAAACCTAAAGAACGGTTGCGGCACCTTGACAATGGGGCAGCTGAAAACGACCTGGCACTGATGTTTGTCGAGTAAATGGTTCTGGCGGCCATGACAACACGTGATTTTCCCAGAGATGGGATGGAGGAGTTCGGGTGTCTGCAGTCTACAGGAGGGCCTCCTTGCCCAAGGAAGCCTGGATGAGGGTTGGGGACAACAAGATGCTCGATGAAGCTGTTTGCTTTTCTTTCTGGGGTAAAGGCTTAGGGGCCGATGCTGTGCCGCCACGTGCCTCACCCGGGCTGCTTTTAAGGAATCTAAGTTAAGTAGCCAAAATATGGGTAGCGATATAATAATAATGGATTTCCGTATCTAATTTAGGTTCCTTAACAGCAACTCTGTCACGTAGCCCGCAACTGCAGCAATGGAACGCACGCCCCTTCTCGAAGCATTTGCCGCTGACGCAGAGGCTTCCAAGTAGAGGGATCTAAAATACCTGTTCTTATGGCATCCCGTGCACTGTCCACTTCGAGCGTACTCCTTCACTCCCTACCCAGCCTTTAAGCCTCGAACCCCCACACGATGCTGCATGCCAATATTTGCATAATTAAAGCGAGTCCAACCCCAAATGTAACAACACTTCAACCCCCACTCACGGTCCAACAGACATGCAGACCCAGGTGAACAGCAACCATTCCGGCACCCACAGCTGTCAGACAGTACAGGTACGAAAGAGACAGGAATGATTTACGGTCCGTGAAGGGGAGTGCTTACGAGTCTGAAAGGGATTACTAGCAAATGGAAATCAGCCCTCACAGCTTTTTGAACCCCTGTATGATTCCAGTCATCATCAAAGGACCTTCTCTAAAACTGCTCCATGGAAAATGAGTGCTAACAGTGACGCAAACAGTTAATTCTGAGGCCTCAAGCCTGAACCCTCAAGACTAAACCCTCAACCCTAAGCCTTCCCGCAACCCTTAAGCCTAAACCCTGAACCCTTAACCCTATAAACCCTGAACCCTAAATCCCTGAAACCCTAGATCCTCACCCCAGCATTGCAGCAGGCCGCCTCGCCGCCGCCATTCGGCGGGGCGCCGCGCTTCAGGATCTGGTTGGTCGAAAAGGATGTAGTGGTTAAGCGCTAAGGACTCGGGGGTTTAGGGGTTTAGGGTTACTGGCTAAGGCTTTAGCGGTTAGGGGTTAGGGCTGGGGGGTTCAAGGTTTCACTGGACATGGCATTGATCCTGGCGCTGTAAGCTGAAGACTGAGTCTTTGAGGTAGGCTGTGGGAACGCGGTAAAGCCCACCGTGAACCCTGATCAATAAAACCTTAACCCCTAAAACCCCAAGACCCTAAACTCTAAAACCCCAAACCCCAAACCCTAAACCCTAAACCCTAAAACTTGAATGGTGGGGCCTTGAAGGTCAACTGCTCTTCGATGCCGAACTTTGCCAGCAGGGGCAGCGTGGCGGTCCGGAAGGTGTCACAAGACTGCGTAGGGAATCATGGCTTGAGGTTTACGTTTTTCAGGGTTAAGGTTTAGGGTTTAGGGTTTAGGGTTCTTGTGGGGGTCCCTGTAGTAAGGACTATGGTGCTTTGGGGTCCATCTTGGGGTCCCCCCATTTTGGGAAACTACCATATCTTTACATGCTTTTGGGGGTAGGGAATCATGGCTTGAGGTTTACGTTTTTCAGGGTTAAGGGTTTAGGAACCAGGGCTTCAAGTCCGTACTTGGAGCACGGGGCGTAGAAGTTTTAAGGTTTAGGGTTTGCGGCTAAGGGTTCAGCGTGTCAAGTGTGGACCCACATCTTTGGGTGTTTCCATAGCTGGTGTGGCTCTGCTCAACTTGTTCAAGGGCCCCAGATTCCAACCCTAAACCCTAAACCCCAAACCCTGAACCCTTGGTTCAGGCGCCGAGCTTCAAGCCAAGGGTCAGGGGTCTAAAGGGTGTAGGGAAGAACTGCTACTCTCCAACATCTGGAAGTCTGATACCATAACTTACTGGCTCTTAGCAGGGAATAAGGGACTATATGATCCCTATGTAGTATATTTCGCCATTGCCTACTAACAACCAGCAAGTAGTATTGGGACCAAGTTGTGCCTTGTTTACTGGTGGTTAGTAGGGAATGAGGGAATAATGTATAGGGATTATGTAGGCAGTCTATTCCCTTATTCACTACTAAGCACCGGCAAGACAAGCTAGTATTGGGACCAGATTGAGTAGCTTTCCTTTGGTGGTTGAACCTAGTAAGATCATATTCCATGAGGTAAATACTATACGAAAACAAGGAAGGTACCATAGTATCCTCAAACAAAATACTACCCAGTGCAAGTGGAACATCACCCAGCTCCGCACAACAGGGTAATCCAGAATGGCACCCCTCGTATCAGGAGGGACCATGAGACTTACCAGAGTACTGCAGTACTGCATGCATGATAGTCACAGACAGCAATTTTCAACCTATGTCAATTAAGATGGGAGCCCAAGCACGCCAGAGCATAGAAAAGAACAGCGAAGCTGCTGGCTGCTTTCCCTAAAGCTGCTATCGTAGCATAATGTCCCAGTCAGATTTGAGGCTAAGAACTGCTGGGCTCCCATGTTAATCCGTCGTTTCGCGGCCAGATTCGCGCCGTGCGCATTCACACAGCGAAATGGTCAGCTGGCTCGAACACCATGCTTCGAATGCACGCTCTGGATAGCTAGGGAGAGGCAGGGTGGCAGCAAAGACCCATCACAAGACTTAGGCACCCTTAAACTTATGAGGGAGGAACCTCATACATCTCTACCCAGAGCATCTCCGCCATAGATTAGCAGGTTTCTTCTTCGCTTCCTCACCGCAGGAAGCACTTCTTGCCAGCCTACTGTCTTTCGATATCAGAAGAAGCTGCAAGTCCTTGAACAAATCTGCGTTCAAACGTTGTGTCTGGGTTTGGAGCACCTTAGTTTGCTGCGTGTTTGACCCTGCCCCTAGCGTGCTTGCAACAAACTTTCCTTACTGGTTCTTAGTAGGGAAGAAGGCAATAGAATCCCTATATAGCCGCTATATAATATATTCCCATTTTCCCTGCAAAGAACCAATTAGTTTCTGCATCTTCCGTCCGACCTCCCATACCTAATGCGAATCCTGGGCCCTTGTGGGAGTTCCCTGCAACAAGCAAATAGACCCTAAAATACTATAATCCTTCCTATGTCAAAGTGGACTCCTAATGTATGGAAGCCGCATATACCGCCAAATACCCTATGTAACTCCAATATGACCCAGGCTTTTGCATGTTTTCAGGGTACCAATTCTTGCCAAAGCCTGTATAATCTGAGCCAGCTAGACCGCTGGCCATCATCTTCCTGCCTAAGCATAACGCAGGGGCCTGAATAGCCTGGGTTGCTGTTAAGAAGCTGGGGGGTTAGCTTACAGGGTTTAAGGTTTGACGGTTTAGGGTTTCGGGGAATAAGGAAACCTCAGTATTTACGATATACCCATAATACGGTGACTTCGACTAAGCTCATTAACAGCAACCCCGGTAGTTGGCAGTCACTCCTGAAATGCAAGTAGGACTAATTAGCATGAACTTGAGGAAAAAACACCAAGGGACTGCCATCCTAAAATAAGAGCTCAACGGATTTCCTCACCCTATACCCTAAACCCTACATCTCTAAACCCTAAACCCTAAACCCCTTCACCCATAGACCCTATACCCTATGCCCAATACCCCTTAACGCCTAAACACTGAACCCTTAATCGCATTCAGACCCCTGGAGCAGCTGGACACGTCTCAATGCTGGTGGCCTCGTTGAGCTGCAGCCATCTTGATTCTGTAACATGGGGCTTTCTGAAAAGTAGGGGTCCCTTTTTTGCGGGAATCCCTATAAGCAAAATTCTGAAGGACTGAATTCTATCTTGCTTCCCCCTCCGTATGGAAGCGGCCACATTGAATCTAGTCTGCTGGGTCTGCAAAAGGACCTTAAACATCAAACCCTGAGCCCTCAACCCCAAAGGCTTTGGGGCTTCTAATTTGAGCACCTAGCACTTTTATGGCATGCGACATCACAGGTCAAGGCTGAGCCTAGCACAGGGCTTAGAGCTTAGGTTTTTAGAGTTGTAGGATTTCGGGGCTCACGGCTGCAGTCAGTGTAGGATTCAGGGTGTAACAAGGCTCTAGGGCTCTTTGGGACACATTATGGAATGTCTTTGACTCGTTTGACTCATTTGCGCAATGCTCTAGCATGCCCTGTCATGGTCCCCAGCGGCTACGACCGGCAAATGCAGCTCATGTGGGCAGATTTGAACTTCACTCTTCCTCTACCTTTGTTTCTTGGAGGGCTGCGAACCATGACCGTCAAGGCACAGTTAAGCACATCTTGTTCCTAGGATTCTGGCAAACAGAAGATTCAAATCGTTGTTAGGCATCTTCTAGCTTTCATGAGGCCCCGGTATCGAGACTGTCTGGGTTGCATTTGGCCACTGAGCCTGCAAAGCTCAGCGTGAAACCAGGGCACGTCTCCGCGAAAGGCGCTGCAACCGCGGCATTTGATGTTCAGGGCTTAGGGCTTGGGAATTACTAACGGAAAATAAAGGGGTATGTAGGAAGCATGTAGGGTAAACGGAAAAGCAAATGGAAACTACTGATTAGGTTTTAGGGAGCCTACCTATGGCTGGAAAAATCATGCGTGACCTTCATGCTCATAAACCTGCAGGGGTCCTCCAAGACAACCTCTTAACTCCTCTCTCTCATAAACTATTTTCCAATCCCTTGACATGGTCACCATCCCAAGACGTCCCGATCCATTTCATTGAGGAATACGCCCTAAAGGTAACAAGGATTGCTACCCGCTAAAGGCATACTTATCAATTATGGCATTTCTTCAAGCCTTTGGAGGCTTGAAAAATCAATCACCCACAATTTCGCACAGGTATAGCCCTGAATATCCCCATACAATCCTTATATAACCCTATAAGCTCTAGGTAATCCCTCTAGAATTTTGTGCAAAGGGCCCCCTTCCATGCGAGTCCAACTGTGCACCCAGCGCAAGCGGCATCCGCTTCAGAAAAACCTTCGCCAGGCATCGCCTCGGCTGAGTCTACTTGGGGGTTTTCCTAAGGGATTCTGGGTTGCTGTTAAGGAACTTAAATTAAGTTACCATAATGGGTATATATAGTAAATAATAGGGTTCCCCCAACATAATAACTTAATTGAAGTTCCTTAACAGCAACCCAGGATTTGGAACCCCAGTAGAAATTATAATTTCAGCTAGATATTAGGATTATTGGTAACAGAAATTAATAATTATTTTCAGGAACCTTGGAGGTTTAGGGTTTGAGGCTTAAGGGTTTAAGGGTTAAGAGTATTGGGCTTAGGGCTTAAGGTTTAAGGGTGCAGGGTTTAGGGCATCTGCATCTAAAGTTGGAGGTATGGCCCCTAAAATGGGCCCTTATGCCTTTCATGGGGATTCTAGAGACCCTTAAGGGTACATAATGGGTATATAGTATGTATATTAGCATCCCAGGACTAAGGGCCCCATACTAGGGGCACATGGTTTCAACCTTCGATACCTGCAGGTTCAGGGTAAGAGGATTTATATAGGGCTCTATAGGGCTTCTATAGGGCTTATCTAGAGATTATGCGTCTGGGGCTTACTTGGCTTTCAGGGTTTTGGAGTTTAAAGTGTTGCACTTAGGATTTGGGCTTGGGATTTTGGATGGGGTAGTCTAGGGCTTACTTGGCTTTTATTGTTTGGGGCTAGAGGTATTAGATTGAGCTACCTTCGGCGCAAACGCGCCCCAAAACAAAGTGCTGCGAGGGCTACTGCCCAGCTCAAGAGGACAACTGTAGGGATCCACGCTGGTTTGGGCCAGGGTACAACCCACGAGGTTGGAGCAGAATGGTTAAAGGGACAAGGTGACAGTAAGGTTTGTTGGAGATAGTTTAGGGTTTAGGGCTTACCCCTTGAACGGCCCGGAGACTACCTACAAGCAACGTCAACAGCAGGGCAAGTATCCCCACGGAAGTTTCTCGACTAGCGACCATAGCAACAAGAATCCTCATGCTCAGCAGAATACTACACTGGGGTAGGTTTGGGGGGCGGAGCCCTCTGAAAACTACTTTTTTTGGTCTTCGTGGGGACTACAGAAGGATTAAGGGCCAAAAACAAAAGATCCCTGCAAACCTAAACCCTAAATTCATTCCTACCCCTGGTACAGGGGATCCTCCTTTCCAGGAATACCCGGATCCTTGGAAGCCAGCACTTGGCCGGCACAAAAACAATGCATCCTCCCGGGTGTAGGGTTTAGGGGTTAGGCTTTAGGGTTTAAGCTTCAGGGTTTGGGGTTTGGGTTTTGGGGCCTAAAACTTGAGAGAGAAACATATGAGTAGTGTTTTTTGGTAGTTGAACCTAGTAAGATTAGAGTCCCTATATAAAATGCTATACCCCGAAAGGAGGATATCATCTTACTCTATAATGGGTACCATAATATTCCCAAATAAAATACTACTCATATGCCCTTTATACCCTGTAACCCCTTCTGTGATTATCATGAGTGACACCCCGACACCTGATTGAGAAAATATGACGCCCCTATGCTCCAAACCTCAAGGTGCACACCCTAAACCCTAAACCCTAAACCCTAAACCCCTAAACCATCAGAGCCCTTGCTAGGAAACGGATCCCATCAAAGCTCAAGTCTTGATGCTTACTCCTCACACCTACCTGCATGATACATGCAGCACCGCTGGGTGCATGGTTTGCAGCTTGCGTACTATATACCTTCCCTGGAACGGTCAATTAGGGATGTTGGTCAAGAATTGGTTGAGCAGGATTCCTAGGCAACTTCCCCGTAGGGTCTCGCCTCCACTGCTACTCACCCAAAACCCCAAGCCTAAGCCTGAAAGAAGCTGAGTCGCAGACGCGCTGGGGAGCCATGGGGTCAGATGACGAGACCACCATTTCTCAAATTAGATTGTGCGAGCTGGCCGGACTGTGTGTTTCTTGTCCATTCCTTGTTCTATGGGATCCCTGAAGAAGGAATCAGTTTTCCCCTAAACCCTAAACCCGAAACCCTAAACCACAAACTCTGAACCCTAAACCCCAAGAAATTTGGAGGTGCTCGCTGTAGCTGCCCGTGCTTTGCGCCGGAGTTCGCACTCGCGCAGCATCTTGTCACTCTGGAAGCTTCCGAGAATTTTTCGGCCCCGCTGTGGCTCCTACCAACGAATTATCCGTCTAATGATCCTTGCACCAGACCAGCCTCTGACCCCAAACCTTTGCTACCTTTGCTGAATATTGTATTTTATGCTGAAAAGTCATCACTAGTAGTCTTCGTTATCAAATCTTTGGTACATCACGGATACTCATATCATCGGCACCTCAGCCATCACCAGCAGCTGCAGCAGCGCCAGCACCAGCACCAGCACCAGCACCGGCACCGGCACC
>CAJNIZ010028668.1:159055-174938 GCA_905231905.1 Symbiodinium pilosum | reverse complement strand
ATAATTGATCTACCGAAAAAAAAAAAACGCTGCTCTTATGTCACTGGCACATGGCACATACCAGGCCAGTCGCTCGCCGGGCAGGAGCCTTGCATTCGCAAGTTGCCACACGCTGAGATTTAACGGTCTCGAAATTCCATTGAAGCACACACTTCAGCACGAATGCTCATCACGGTAGCTCCGCTGTCAAAGCGGCAACTCGTGGAACCATTCATGACAACTTGTCGGCTTGGCGTCCAGGCATGCTTACATGAATAGACTCAGGCCAGGTTCCGTTACATGAAGTGCTGATCAGTTCCAGCTACGAAGTGAACTCCAACAACAACACAGCCTAAAGGCGGTTGCCAGTGAAGTCACACTGCTGCTCTTGCAGCGGCTACGGCACCGAAAATTTGCAACGCAGCCGGGCGCCGCAGATACCACGTGATGTGCATTCACTTTCACGTCTCTTTAGCCTTCAAGATCTTTGAGCCGTCTGCGGCGCAGCATCTTCTGTGTGGTGTTTTTACGCCAGAAACGTTTAAAGCCCTGGTCCCACGTCCGAAGGGCTCTGCCGCCAGCTTGAGCCAGCATGGCAATCTTCGTGCACATGTTGCATTCACCTAGCCGACCTAGCCAGGCCACCACATGCCACTGCTACTTGCATTGTCGGGCTGCAGCTCCCGCATGGAGAAACCAGCGGCCACTGCACCTCCCATGCTTGACAGCTTGGAATGGTACCAACCTTTGCCTTTGACTGTGGGTGTGCAGCATGTGCTGCCCTGCGCCTGCAGCAGCTCCAGGTCTAGAATCTCTGGAGGTGGCCGCTCCTGATTTCAACCCCATTTCCGTGATACTCAGCAAGACTCAGCGAGCCTGTGGACCCGCCGAGGCCCGCGAGACCAAGGCCACCGAGTCCAGCTCCTCGCATTTCAGCGAAAGCGAAACACAACGAAACTATCAGTTCGTATCTCCTCCAAGAATGTTGCCCAGGCCACCGCCGAAGCTGTCAAGAGCTTCCTGGGTCAGAGTACGATCGTCTGCATTGGCTTCAGGTCCAGCGATGAACTGCCGGCCTCTCCGCGGATGATGGGTTGCGTTTCTTTGCCGCTTAAATACCTGGCGAGCAGGTCTGCTGCCTCTGCACTTGCGGAGTGGCTGTGCAAAACCACAGCCAGGCCAGGGGCAACACTTCTGATCCATCCACTCTACCATTTTTCTGTAGATGTCAGCCTGTCTGTTTCAGTGCTTTCTGGATAGCTCCGGTATCAAGCTTTCGACCGGGCGCCTCAGTCAAGTGTCTCCGGGCAAATTCACGAGCACGGCCTGTAAAGCCGCCAGCCTTGTGATAACCAGCTGGAAAATTCTGAGCCTCCCCGAACTCTGAGAAACGGGCCTCGCAGAGCTCCACGAAGTCTGCCAACCTCTGCTACAAAAGACCCTCTCCCTTAGCAAAACTGATCAATGGCGTATGCCTTGCCAGCGCGTGATTGACAATCAGCAGGGAAACAGCGTCAAACAACACAAAGTTCACATGTTAGATTCAAGTTGCCGCTCCGCAACCAACGCGGGGTCTCCATCTGTGACGTGCCCTTGGCCACTCAGCGTCTACATGCTGCAGCAACCGTCTCCACATCCTTAACGCTTAGAGCCCAACCCAGGTGTTGGATCAAGGGTGGCAAACGAGTGGACTCGGTAACGTAGAACGGTGTGTCAGTAACAAGCCCCTGAGAAAGCGGTGACGCAGGAACACAATCCACAACTTCTACGATGGCCCCACCCAAGCCTCGTAGATCACACGAGGATTGCAGTCTATCACTGAATGCATCACCTCAAACGCAGGCAGGATCTCGTCACACAGGTCTTCGACCAAGACAGAAGCTGTCTCAAGGAAATGGCGATCCCCAAGGAAGCAGTGAAAAGCTGCGCAAGCTCTTCATCCTCACAGCAGCTCTCTACTTACCTCCGCATATTGCAGTCCACCGCCAAACTGGATCCTTGAGCTGGTCAGCCACGACCACGTTGAGTAACTTCTCTGCATTGATTTTCTGTGTCAATGTCACTACCTGAAGCACTGACTACGAATCTTCTCACAGGCTGGCACGCTAGCAGCGCGCCAAGGCACCTCGTTGCAATAAGTCTGATTCCCGTCACAACCACCAGCCACGACGATGGTCAGGCCACGCCTCTACGGCGAAGCATGAGAAGAATCCATGGATGCCCTGAGATGCCCTGAGGCTTCGGCAGGCGCTGGACAGCAGATGGCTTTCTAGCCTGAACCCAAACCGCCCCGGCTAAGCGCAGTGCTGAAACTCACCATGCCGACCCCTTCGAAAAGCAGCCCTGACAAGAAGTCCAGCTGCCCCTTGATAGGCCTTGGAGACCGTCGGATTCGTGAAGGGCACTCTCAGCTGTACCAGCTGGGGCGACGGCCGAATGTCTGCAGGGAAAATCAACAGCTTGTCCTTCGACTGACTGTGGGCCCATGGCCGTATGTGAAGGGCTCCCTAGAAGGCTAACTGTCGCAGAAAGCTCTCCGCAAAATCTTGCTTGTTTTCCATTAACCCAAAATTGACCCAAAACGAAGCCGAAAAAATCCAGCAATGGCAGAGCCGTGGCAGAGCTCGCCTTCGGTCTCTGAAGGCGGCGCTGTCTCTGCATGATTGCCTTTCAGCGGAAAGTGTACTGTTACATGGTACAGCAACGATTGACAACCACAAGCTCTCAGGCGCACCTCGTCTAATGTTTTTCTGAAGGAAGGATTGGGAGGCTTCAGAATCTCAGTTCCCAGTGGAATGTTCCTCCATTACTCGTAAACACAGCTTTTAGGGGCGCCCACGGCATCATCCGGCAGCACTGACACGCCGAGGTCCTGGCAGCTGTTGAAATGACTCAGAGGTCTGCCCAGAACATGAACGAAGAGTGATTGAGGCTCTGAGTTTTGAGGCACCAAAGCAGCTACCTCAAAGTTTGCAATCTGATCGTCTGAGAGGTCATACCTGCAAAGCTTGGACGGTGACATTCAGCCAGTTTATAGGCATGCTTTGCAGAAGTTGGGAGCTGCACGTCGGATAAAGCAGAACCCGGCGGGCCGGCATCACCCGCGTCATAGGATGCCTAACTGCTGTCACGCACAACTTCAATATTGCAAAAAGCTCATCTGTATACCAGAAGCTCATCTGAGGGCATGGCATCAAGGCGTTGATCTCGAAAACAAACATCAAATCAATCGGCTCTGCAAAGTAGTTTGATGCCAAACTGGCAGCGAGGAGGCGACATGTACAGAAGGCACGAAAGTGCAAAGGCATGAGCCTGTGCCCGGAGTTGCGAAGACAGCCGCTTCGGTCCATCCGATAGAGCCTAGTCAGATCGGCTGTTCTCTGACCAAGCCAGCAACAATTAATATCAAACTCAAGTCTGCAACCTTGCACCTGACTGCCTCTGATGGCAGCACAGCTGAGGCATGGACGTCTTTTGCTCATCACGGGCCGCAAGCCACACATCAACTGAGCTGTTGGTAACATACCTGCCCAATCTTTTAGATTTGTTTTTTTGCGATTGTACGGGCTCTGGGCTTCCGGGCTAAGGATTTCAGAGCGTTGAGTTTGAAAGGTTTGAGGGCATAGCCTATCTCTCACAATGGGTGGTGCTTCGAAAACTGCCGATGCGAAAACAAAGTTCACAGGCTGCCGGGCAAAAATTTCGTTGTTACAGATTCTCGGAGGACCTTCGCTGCTTTGCTCGATTTTGTCAACAATATATCTCTGCCGTCATGAGACACATCGCTCGCTGGGAATGATTCAGATGTGCATGGACACAAACCATGACTGGGCAGTAGCAAGTGCAGAAACCTGCTCTAGAGGGGCAGCAGCATGCGCAAGGTCAGAAACTAAGCATGTGCTAGGTTGTCACACATTAAAACCTACGAGCGCGCGCCTGGTCCAGAAAGGGAGACACCAGGAACGTGTACGGCAGGCGCACGGCGATCTCTCCTCTATATAACGCTCCAAGATCCCAAACGCTTGATTTACTGCGTCATTTCATTTACGGCTTCCACAACAAGGATCATTTGTCTGAGGCCCTGTGGCCACATCCAGTCACAAGATAGCTTTGAAGCTTGATTCTTGCCGTTGCCGTCTACGGTAGCAATATTAGCCGTTAGCATTGCATCGTAGCTTTCATCGTAGGACGGTTAGTGCTTGCACTCTACTCCTCGCACGTCCTAGAGGGTTCTGGTCCTGATGATAAAAATGGTAGAACAGGACCGTGGTGAAGTGGACCTTCAAAGAGTCGCGGTGCCTGACGTGTAGGCTTGATTTCATAACCATCTTCTGTACCAACATAGATACATATGTGGTTGCGCCCGAGCAGCCCCGTCCCCCCCTACGCCTACTACAACCAGACCTCCTATACCGCAACCAGACGGTCCGTACCGCAACCGAAGGCTGATTTTAGGAAAACTACGAACTCCCCTATCACAACCAATTATTCAATAAGTGTGCAGCAAGATTTGAATATCAGATTTGTAGTCCGAGATGGTAATCTAATTATGTTGTGTTCTGGTTGCAGTAGGGACAGGTGTTGTGAATTTTGTGATCAGTTGTGGGGTACGCTTTTCAGTCGTAGTACGGACCATCTGGTTGCAGTACAGGGGTTCCAGTTGCAGTAGGGGCTATTTTACTCTCCCCCTCCCCACCCTCCCTCACACATCCAAACACCACGTGCATATAGTACAAGAGCTCGACCGGATCTTGTTTCTGTTTCCCCCCCTCCCCTCCCAGTGGCCCTTTGGGCTGCTGGCGCCTGTGGTGCTCTGGGGTTTTTGTTTGGTCTCAGTCAACTTCTGATTTTGGTTTGCTGGCTCCCTATCAATAAACTTGACCGCATCTGGTTTCTATTTTCCATCTTCCTGCCCACAAAGTTCCGACACGCACAATTGGCATGCACAGGCTTTTTGCAATGATGCTCATAGTTGCACGTAGATGTCTAGCATTTACAAACGTTTTTGTCATCATTTCTTGAAGCACGTTGCCACAGAGCAAGCAACATTTCGATCCCCGACATATAGACCTCTAGAGGCAGTTCTCCTGTAGATGTTTTCAACAAATCCTACGGTGTTGGCTTTCTGCAGTGATGCTCATAGCCCATTGACATGTTGAAGCAAGCCTTCTGCCAGTGGGTGAATTGGAAAAAAGCCTGGATACTCACCAGACCTGTGACTGTTGGCACTTTTGAGACGTTTGAGAGCTGCGACATCAAAAACGACGACGCTTACGAGAACGGCGCCTCGAGGCCTCAGAAACGCGGACACTTGCGAGCTGCATCCCTACCATCCCTGTGACTGTTGGCGCTTTTGAGATCTTCGACATCAAAAACGACGACAGCCACGAGAATGGCGCCTCCGAGGCTTCAACCACTAGGACAGTTGGAAGGATCGCGAGCTTGATACCCACCATCCCCATGACTGTTGACGCAGTGAAATCTTCGACATCAGATATGACGACAGTTACGAGGATCGCGAGATGGACACCCACCATTCATGTGTCAGCTCACACTTTTCAGAAGCCTGGGCTGGGAATCGCAGGACCATACCATGTGGGGGGCGGGCGAGGGGGGGTGGCTCAGAACGCAGAGCGCACAAGCATATATATATATATATACATATTCCCAGCCCGAAAAAGTTCAATCTCATCCAACATTTTTAGCAGGGCTGCAGTTCTGCAAAGAACTCCTCTTCCCTAGGCACAGCTTGAAACTATTGCAATTTCTGATGTGGTATCAATGGCACCGTTAGCCTGGCCACTTCAAATGACGTGTCAAGGGCCACTGCTACTCTTGCAACATCCTGCGCAAGCTACTTGCCAAGAGGCCTGGTAGGTCAAAACCTTTGCAATACCGATGTACTCATGCATCTGTCATGGCGACATGCAACTTGGCAACGGCACCTCATTGAGAGGTCCACAGCCTCGTCCATCCCGGGACCACCAGCCTCAGGCATGTTCAGAATGCTCAAATTGCAGAGACAACCGCCAAAACTACTGGACCTGAGAGGCGGCAGTTTGACCAGGCTGCACCTGCAAAGATCGGCACAGCTGCTGTCCTGTCGCCTTGAACGTGAAACATCCTGACCTCAACTTCCGCAAGTCTCATGGGCTGCTTGCCCATAACCTTGGCAGCTTGTTTTCAGAGGCGCATTCCAAGCAAGTCCTACCTATTTGCCAGCGCCATGGTATCCAGGTCAGCACAAATTACAAACTTCGGGCAGCGCTTCAGAGTTGTGGTACATTGTTCTGATCAACCTGCCACTTCGGGATCCTATGGCCCTGATTCCCACTCCCAGAATGCATGCAAACCATCATTGCCTGTCGGACATCGGCCAGCGGCCAGATTCCTGACACTGTTGCATCTTCGCGGACGTCATGAAGACAAACACCATTGAGAGCCCAGCCATTTTGGACATCAGCCCAGGTGTTGCATACAGCATGTACGTGGCCTCGGTGCAGGATTCCGTGTGTTTGAAATAGTCCTGACAGTTGTCATCCGTAGTGCCCTAGGGCATAATGGTTTTTCGTCTCTATGAACTCAACTTTTCTGAGTATTCCTGTTTGAAATCAAAATAGCATGAGCAATTCCGAGAAGATCTGAGAGAAAGGCCCGGTGCAGAAGCCGGTACTTCCAATCTCTGTCCTGCAGCGCAAGAATGCTTCAGATTTTCATTGCAAACGTCACTGCCAGGTCCTGTGCAATGGAGAGGTACACCAACGCTGTCACCACCCCAGCAGGGCATTCATCAAACAATGCTGGGTTCCTTGGAAGTCAATGTAAACATCCACATATTTGTTCCTTCTTCCAAAACAATGGCAAAGCTCCGCGCTCTTCCCAAGCTTCATGAATGTGGTAGGATGCCTAGCATGAGCTGAAACGCATGTGCATGCTGTGCATGCGGCTATGCGGGAAGGACAGCTTTGCCTCAACTGGATCCTGCTCCAGCAGGGCCAACTTCTGCAGCGCAGCGTGCCTTCCCCAACAAAGCTTCAGAGTCTGCCGAAGCTTCATCTGCTGAATCTCATGGGCATGATATCATCATATCGAAAATGTCACCTCATGATTGTTTTAAAGTCACCTGGAGCATGACTTGTTGAGAAAGCCCCTTTCCTGAGGCTCTGAGGCTCTTGCAGTTTCACAAACAGTGGGTTGAAAGTGCATCCCGCATCGGCTCCAGGAGCTGGCACCAGTTTGCTTTCAGCAGCTGACTCGCTGACCCGGGCAAGCAGCTAACCAAAACAAAGATACACAAAGTACACACCACTTGCGCAATCTTGTGCATGCCTGGCAGAGAGGTCGTCAGCGTTGCGGACGGCGCTGTACCGAGACTGCCAAATGATTGGCGAAGTGCCTCTCACATGGATCACTGACCGTGTCGAACACAGATCTAAACACTACATGGAGAAAGCCTCCAGCTGCTCCGCGGCTGATCGTTGCACCTGCTCTTCTGGCCTTGGGGCTTTTCGATTGGAAGCTGACTTTGGTTGAAAAAAGAGCATACGACTGCCACACAAGTACGAGCTGCCAGCCCAAAGTCTCAAAGAGTCTAAGTGGATGGCTGAGCGTAGGCATACTGTTGCCCTACCAGGCCTTGAGCCTGATACTGTGGCTGGGTATACGGCTGGCCATAAGCCTGCTGGCCAAATGCCTGCTGATAAGCTTGCTGGCTATACCCTTGCTGGCCATATGCATGCTGGCTGTATGCTTGCTGCTGGGCATAAGCCTGCTGCGCATGAGCCGGGTATGCTTCGCGTGCTGGCTGGCCGTACACACCGGCTTGTCCGTGCACTGGCTGGCTGAAGCCATGCAGCTGGTTAGCTGGCGCGGGCTGGCCATGGCCATACGGCGCTCCTGCCGGAAAAGCCTGCGCAGGCTGGCCGTATGTGTTGCCATACCTCCGCAACTCCAGACACCAATCCCATGGCGTTTTCTGAACCTGCAAGTCTGCAAGACACCGAGCGCGGAACTGCTGCCCGAACTGTTGCAGCGGAGGGTTCGGAGCTTGTGTTGCCTGCAAGTCATCTGCAACACAACTGATTTGGATAGACCGGGTGTGCACCATGTGGCTCTTTTTAGCTTTTCTTCTGGGCAGCTAGAGCCAGCATGTCTTCCTAGAAACATGGCCAACTCACAGCGCGCCAGAGTGCGCTGAGCCATTTCTTCTTTACCTGAGTGCCATTACATCACATGCAGATTTACCTTAGCTATGCGCAAGATCCAAGTGATCAGAGTCCAGATCAAGACAGCACGCGCCGAGGCTGTGTACACACTTTTTTAACATCAACCGCCAACCCTGCCATCTCAATTGAAGAATTTTGTAAATCACTCTCCGCGGGCTTGCGCAACGCACAGTTGCAGTCTGATGCACACTGCGTATTGCAGCGCGCGATATTGCGCGACTACGGACATGGACTGCCACCAACCCCAAAAGGTGGCTCATTAAGCCACTCCTCATCGTCAGAGCCGGCCCGCTTGGAGTTCAATGGTGTCTGCACATCGAACCGATGTAATTTGGAAAGATCTGCTTCGTAGGTCCAGTGTAGCGCGCCATACGCAAGAAAGCAAATTGTCCAGGGAACTGCGCACCTTGATTGGCGAACTTAAGGTTGACTAGAATGGAATATCAACATGGTGGAAGACCTACTGAATGCATCTTGGAGGCATCACGGTGAGGCCAAGTCCCAAGGCATTGACATTATTTCGGCGGATGTCCTGCAACGCTTGGAAAGGATCAAAATCGAATGTGCAACTCCCACAAGTCAACCTTGCATAACTCCGCATTTGCCCAGAATTGAACCATCCTGCACGCATTTCCAGGTGTACCTTTTTAGTTACATGCACGTTGGAACTCAGGGGTCTCCCGCAGCCCCGCGACAAAGTTCTGGAAAAAAACACACACACACACACAAGTCTGTCTACGGCCCCATATATGGACTAGGCTTCGTTTTGCAGGCGCCATTTGGCCAATGGCGGTGCGTGCATCTATGTCGCTCTCCCCCTTCTCGACCCTATGGGCCACCTTGCTCTTTGTATTTTCTCTCTCTCCCTCTCTCTTTCTTTCTCTCTCCCTCTCTCTTTCTTTCTCTCTCCCTCTCTCTTTCTTTCTCTCTCCCTCTCTCTTTTGCTTTGCTGCGGGGATTGGCAGCGAACCGCCTGGCCATTTGGCCATCCCCACACGAGGTCGCTTCGGGTCCCTTCGTGACACATGATGTAATCTCTCTCTATCTCTCTCTGTCTTTCTCGTTCTGGAGGCGTCCTCAGGCACTTCGTGAAGCGGGCGGTGCTGCGTCTGGTAGCCGAAGCACTGCTCAGATATCAAAGCCACAAGAGGTCCGCCCATTGCTCCAGCAGAACCAGCAATGGCGCACATTACGCCAAGGATCCTGGCAAGCTATGGAGAGCTAGAATGCAACCGATCTTGCCATTCAACAGCTATTCTTGAATGCAACACGGTTGCAAAGCTGCTGGCATCCCTGCCTGGCTCGATGTTTCACGGAAACGACCTCTGTCAAGATTGGACGGTTGACGCCAAACTCAGACCATGTGCAGAAGAGCCCAAAGATTGTCACCAGAAGGAACCAGGTTCCTATGCTATCCTTGGTTGCATGGTGCATTTGTGCTGCAGCATGTGTAGCCAGGCTGTCAGCCACAAAGCTTGAGGGCTTGCTACACTGCAAATGTCTTCGTTGGAAAAGCATCGGGTGAGCGGGGTAACACCGAGTAGAAGATGACAGCTGTGGGTACAGCGATTCCTGTAGCTATCTGCGCCGTGAACGGCCGGCCGTGGAATCGGCTCCACCTGAGCGGGCCAAGACAAGTCGCTGAGTCACACAGGCTGCTCACAGGCCATACCCAGCTGGCTTTGATGGCTAAGCTCGCTGAGCTCGTAGCCTATTCATATTATCGCCGACATACCCGCCGATCAGCACTCCAAAGGATGAGCAAAAAAGCATCACGCTGGAGATGCAGCCGGCTGTGAAGTCCGAAACGCCACTGTACTGCAGGAACATTGTCCCGAAAGCCATGGCGGACCAGGGTATGCATCCGAAGCAACCCTGGAGAACGATGACGGCAAATGACCAGACCTTGCATTTCCCCGCATTTTACACTTATCGGCTGTGCTGTGGCTCCTGTGCGCGCCTCGAAGAAGCGGATCATGGTCTTCAGCTCACTGGTGAAGCTCAAGGGCTCGCCGCCCGGGGTCTCTGGCTCTATCTTCTCCTTCTCGATCTTCTCTTCCCAATGAGCCAGGTCTGCCGGCAGCACGGCGAAACGCTTCACGAAATTTCCTAGCACAATGCTCACCAGGCCAATGATGGCGAAGGCCACCCGCCATCCCTTGACACCAGGATATATAGTCAAATTGGAGATGGCTGTGGTCATTATGGCTGTGACCATGGCTCCGAAGCCGAGCATAAAGCCGAGCCAACAGAAATAACGTCCACGCTCCTGAGGCGGAGCGATGCTGGCTATCAATGCCTGTGTAGTTGGAGACAGAGTGGCCAGCGCAACCCCATTGAAGAGTCTGATGATCAAAATCCAGCTTGTGTCGTTGATGGCCGCTGTAAGGAGGGTCAAAATACCCCAGCCCGTACAACCTCCGAAGAGAATTTGGTGAGGAGCAAGGATGCCATTGTCGGAGAGCACGCCCCAGAAGACTGAAAAGACGGCCAAAGTGATGCCCTGGAACAGGTTGGCCGCTGCCAAGGTGCTGGGCGAAAGGCCAAGATCCGATTCGAGGGCCCGGTAGGATGCCGGGAGAAGCTGAACATCTGCTCCCTCCAGGAAGCTGCATGCATAGATCATGAATAGTGTCCAAGACAAATCGCTTTTAGTTGGAGGCGCTCTTGGAGCAACACGGATGGTTGGTCCGGTCCCCGTCGCAGACGGGGTCAAGCCAAAGTCCAAGGCATTGGTGTCGGGTTTTCCCATCTTGGATTCGCCCCAAGGGTTTCGGGGCCTTTGGCTAGTACGCTACAGGCACAAGGCTTGAGCCCGTGCCCGCTGCAGAGGATAAGATGAAACTCAAGCCTACTGCGCAAACTGTGCAAGGTCTGACTCGCCGGATAGAAGACATGTTTGCTGGGTTTGCAGGATTGTTGCGACGGCACTTCTGGACGGTACTGCCAGCCGGGCCACATACAGCAGCATGGCAGCTGAAGATCGTCACGGATTGCCACCAAAGGTCTCCCACGCATACATGCCACATGTGGACACCCTGCAGGTGGTGGTTGTTGTGCAAATGCGCGAGTGCAAGTGGATGTTCTCCCAGTTAGCAATCTCTACAGTATTTGCATAAAGGGTCTATCCGTCCCCGAAGCCCAAAACAAAGGCGAGCCCATCATCTAAGCGCGAACATGCTGAGAGCTAAGCATGCCCGCCCAATCCCAGACGTTTTCCCTTAGAATCTTCGAACCGTTGGGTCTGCACTGCCTAGTCATGTCACAATGTGCCTGGAGCCAAATTACCAAACGTGAGCTCACAATGCTCTCAATAGAAGCGAGGCACAGATACAGAAAGAAGCTTGCAGTCCGGGCCTTGAGCCGCTCAACTTCAGCCTTGAGGCGCGCCACCTGTGAGGCCAGCTTGAAGCTTTCTCTTCTCACTGGCGGCAGGGCAAACTGCCTCCGCCAGCAGGCCAGCATCTTCCGCGCTAGTGGACAGTCCCACTAGGGCACCCAGAAGAAACCGACGCACGGAGACCATGCATGCAAACAAAGGAAATGTCCTTAAGGGGTACTGTGGGCGGAGTTAGTGGTCTGCACAATTCAGCAACATCCCCTGCACGAACCAAATAACATATCTTCCAGGTGAGGCCAGCCGCAATGCATCAATGACACATTTCTCAGACTCAAATGTAATTTGGGAGCCACATATGTTTCATCTGCACGGCCGCTCTGTCATGTTTGCAGAGCTTTGAGCCGGCACAGCTTCAGCTTCAGCACGGTCATTTTCAGCTTGTCACAGTGCAGTCATTGGCTAGCATTAACGTCTGCATGTGTTGTAGGATTTCGGCTGCAGATGAAGGAGAGAGGTGGGAGGTGAGTTTCAATCGCCTTTTCTGCAATGGAGCTTATGGGGCTGGAAGGTAATCCAGAGTCCAGACTGCGCTGCCTGACTGGAGCTTTCATCATTCCACTGCCCGGCCCGTCTTTTGGGCATTCTGAGGCTGGTGGCTATGCAGTCCTTTTACGGATGCAGATCAGACAGACGAGCCACGAGCCATACGGCAAAGTAACAGCTAAGTACGAATGCCCAATAAATGAAAGATGTCTGAGCCCAGTCTGTGGTCAGAGCGATTAAGAATCTAGTCAGACTTCGTTCCTCCGGTTTTCGGAGACAAAGATGCCAAAAAGACTCGAGCGCTGGCGCTTCTTTACCATACAACTGAAATCACATTAAGTGAAACGTCACGTTGCAGCATGCTTGCAGGGGAAAATGATTGCCACAGACTGCAGCAGTACTCCGTCTCCACATCATTCAACTAGTTAGTCTCCGGGGGATGCAACGACCTGAGCATGCACTTGCCACCGCGGGGGATTTCTTGTGTGGAAGATTTCAGGCACTCGCTCCCCAGAGTCCTCCTCGAAGATATCTTCTTCGTCATAGCTGGGTATTGAGCCTCAGTGTGCTGCGATCGTACCAAAACCACAAAGTGGAGCTGAAGAAAACATTACGAACCAGAACTGGAATGCCCTGCCAGTAGACAACAGCAAAGTGAAATCAGGTTGTAAACTTGCCCAGCAGCTCTGTCGCACGTCCATACGACCATCAGATCTTGGATCGGATGCCTCACTTGGAGTGTAGTAGTCATTTCCTTGCTCAGCCTCAATCTCAAGATCCTCTGAATAGTCCTCCGGCTCGTCCGGCTCGTCAGGCTCCTCCAACTTTGGCTCCTCTTCCTCTGGCTCCGAATATTGGCTCGCAGATTCCGAGGGCTCACTTACAGGAGCAATGGTCACAGCTGCAGTCACAGGAGCGGCTGGAGATCCGGTGCCCTCAGAGCTGTTGCCGGCATTTGAAGGGCTCTGCAGATCAGCGGGATTCTCATCTCTAGAGCTGGACTCAGCCACATCCTCATCTGAAGCTTCAACCTCGAAGGCGTCGCTGTAAGCATCTTCTTCCGCTTCACAATCGTCCTCATACTCAGAGTCCTCGTGGCAGCAACGGCGGAAATCAGCTTTTGAAATGCTAAAGATCAGTTGGCAATCTGTTCAAATCCACAGTCAAAGATCTTGAAGTTTGTGACGGTGCACAGGGCACGACTCTACAAGGCTAATGTTCGAGGGTGCCTCATCCTGCGATTGCTCTTCTGCTGCTTCTAAAGCTTCTCGCGGTTGTGGTGCCTGGACACGTGAGGTACGTAGTTGTCCAAATGAGACTTCAGACACACTTTCTCGAAGGACGATCGTAAGAAATTACTGACTGCCTCTCCAGCGTCACTTCCTTCGAAGTCAGAGTACGAACCCCTGTGCGTCACAAACGAAGTACCTGACATGACTTGGCCAGCAATGTGTTTAGGGTTAGAAGGTCGTTCAGAGGTGGCGCCAGGATCAGCTTCTTTATGATCCGCTGCATCCTCCGGGTGCATCTTCTGCAGCACCTTTTTCTCAATGAGTTCGAGCTCATTATGAGCTGCCTGACATGCAGTCACGACATGTCACGACTGTGCAAGCCTTGTGCGAGCAACTCTAAAAGCTGAAACTTTCTGCTTGGCCTGCTTGGCGGAGTGCAGCGGTTCGGGCGTCGTTCGCTCTTCTGGTTCCTGAAGCAGGCAAGAATGTGGAAATCATGGCCGTTGTGTCCGTGTCAAACTGCTGTACTGAAAGCCCCCGGGGCTCAAGCTGGCTGTTCCACATCGTCTTCAAAGTCCAATGTGGAATACGTTGCAGTTCCCAATGTCTCCGCGCGAGTCTTCTGGGTGCCTTCGTCGCAAGTTGATATCCGAAAGCTCGTGTAAGAGTAGGTAAGAGAACTAACTTGACCTTGTAAATGGGAGTTCTTGTACCATTCGTACCTGTGTGAACTAGACACGCTCTGGCCTGATGAGGCTGCGGTACGTGTCGGGTATGCGAGTTGAGAAGCCAATTGTACGCAGCATGGAATCAATCAAGACACGACCTGCGGACGGATACATTGGACCATCCCGCCATGTCGAACCCACCTTCATGCGCCGAGACCGCCCCGAACATGCTCTGCGACTGCGTTTTCCATGAGATCCTTCTAGCCCACCATAGTCAATCTCCAACAGGTATGTGAACCCCGGACTGCTCCGCAGAGAAACACAACACCTGCTTACATAGATGCCTGAAGCATCAGCAGTGCCGTCAGCACTGTCCGCAAGCTTGCTCAGCACTCGCTGGTCCACGAGCTCCAATTCTTTTTTGGCGGCCTCAAAAGGCTTCGGCACGATACAAGTCAGCAAACGCCAACTGCAGCACCTTGCATTACCAAAAGCAACTCAAGGTTGGGAACTCAATCCGTACTAATTTGTTATGCCATGAATGCAATAACTTCTTTCCGGCGGTGGGGCTCCCCTCTCAACGTGGCTGACCTTCCTCGCGCTATGAAGGGGCTCCGGGGTCTCTGGCCGCTCATCCTTTGACTCCTGACAATGTGCAGATGAAAATTGGTAATCAAAAGCCTTCTAACCAGGTCCTGAGCTGGCTGGATCTCCTTCGAGGCTTTTTCCGTAGCTGGCAGTGGAAGCAGCGGGGCCTCGCCATGGCAGAGCTGCACGGAAGCAAAAAAAAAAATGCAATCTGCCGAGCCTCTGCTACAGCACGCTTTGACTTTCGAAAGCGAGGCTGCCTGATAGGTGGCGGCGGCGTCCTCGAAGCACGCTTGCTAACGGCGTAGTTTCTCCAGAACTTTACCGTGTCCTGAAGACGTCAGCCTTGCTGAGAGTACGCCGCAGCCTGGAGTGCCTCATGGGCTGAAAAACCCTTGATCACAGAGGTTTCAATTGCATCACGTGAATATCAACTGGCCTGTTCACAAGGGTTGTGTACACCTCAAGCACTGCAGGAAATCCTCTTGCTGCTTGGCTTGACGTCTCGAGCCTCGTATCGAGATGCCAGCTCAGCCCGATCACTGACTGTCGGCCCAATGCCTCAAGCTCAAAAACCAACGCTTCAATGGTGTCAATACGGTCTAATGTGACGGTATGTTAAATCCCCGTGTCATTGCGGCACCCACTACACCCTGTTGCATCCTCTCTGTGTGGACGGTTGACAGTTGTTTCTTAAAAGCTGTCGTGAAACATGCGTGAGATGCGTTAGAGCTCTCCTCCACAGCTTACCCCCCCAAAGCAGAAACCAAAACTCAAGCTCGCGAGCTCTCGCAAAAACTCGAAAGCCCACCCCCCCTGCGAACAAGGCACCAAATGGCCAAGAACTATCTCTGAAACAGGAGAGGAAACCCTTGCCTTGTGCCGTGCGCTATAGCTACTTCTAGAATTTTTAAAAATAATAAAATTTCCGGAAAAAAAAAAGAAGCAAATGGTCCTTTTGGAAAAAAGTAAAACAAATGCAAAACAAATGCAAAGACTCCTCGCAAAAAAAGCAAAAACAAAGCAACAAAAAAAGGAGCGGCAGGTTTGAAAAGCCAATGTGCTATTCCTTTTTTTCTTCTTTTTTTGGCCCATTGTTTTTGCATTGGTTGCTGCATTTGTTTTGCTTTTTTCTCGGGGAAAAAGCAAAAATAAAGGGAATCAGAGGCTTCCGAAAACATGCGAATCCCTTTTTTGGGTCCATTGTTTTTGCATTGGTTGCTGCATTTGTTTTGCTTTTTTCTCGGGGAAAAACCAAAAATAAAGGGAATCAGAGGCTTCCGAAAAAATGCGAATCCCTTTTTTGGG
>CAJNIZ010028668.1:95632-158955 GCA_905231905.1 Symbiodinium pilosum | reverse complement strand
TGTTTTTGCATTGGTTGCTGCATTTTTTTGCTTTTATCTCGGGGAAAAAGCAAAAATGAAGGGAATCTGATGCATCCGAAAAAATGCAAATCAGAATCTCTATTTGCTCGTCAATTTCTTGTGGTTGCATTGTTTTTGTTTTTTTTGCTTGCATTGTGTTCCCTTTTCTGAGCGCATTTTCTGGTTGGCTTGCTGCTTTTTTTCTGGATTTGTTAATGCTTGTTTGCTTTTTCCTTTGCATTGGGTTTGCATTTTTTTGCATTGTTTTCCCATTTTTATTATTTCCACGATTACTAGAGTTAGCTAATAGGGCACGGCACAACCCTTGCCGGAGGAAGAAAAGAAACTACCTTTAGCTTGCCAGAAGCCAAATGCCGTGCAAACATCTTTACACTTCCTTTCACCTCGCTACGAAACGTTTGTATAAGCCTGGACTGGAGAAGCATTCCCAAGCTGACTCTCAAGCTGTAGTGCAGCGCTCAGCACCGAGCGGATCAGTCTGTCGAGTAAGACTTTGTTGTCCTGCAACTTTTCTAATCACACAGACCGCCAAGAAGCAAAAAGCAGACCTAAGCCTAGACCCACAAGCCCACAAGCGTGAAAGTAGTAGTGATAGCACATTACAGTGCATGCGGAGAACTGGAAAAGCATGCTTCCCAGATGGGTTCACAAAACTTCCCTAATTTCGAAACTCCAGACCCTTTGTTCACATGAACATTTGCGGAAGCATGGCTGTTCGGGCTCTTCTCTCGCAGCGATAGCGTGGCACCTTGTCAATCTGTCGAGCAGCTTTGCGCCGCAATGTCAAGTTCAAGGAACCTGAGGTCAGGCAGAGTTGTCACTCCTCAGGCTATTACAACGGTGCTGATGATAGGCAGCGGTACTGGCCTGCTGCCGGGGCAGAGCTTGGTGGCTTTGGCGCCAGAATTTGTCGCCGTCGCCCCTCAGACTCACGCATCACCTGAAGAGAAGAAGACTAAAGGTTGCCTTTAAATCTCCTCCGCCCGAATCCTGACTGCACAGTGCTCAAGGGACTTGTCTGGCATGAACACTGATAAATGATAAGTCTCCAGCGGCACCCAGACGCTCGACCAGTCTCTGGTTACTTCGATTTAAGCTGTCTGTCTCCTGCATGTCGCATGATGGATTGCAGCTCATTCGCTGCTCAACGTGTGTCTTGCCTCTTCCTTGCGCCTCGCTCTGGCAATCCGCATTGCCTCCGAGCCTGAGATCTCCAGGGCTCCCGGCATGAACAAAGAGAGGCAGGCGTGGTTTTCGGATGATAGTGCTCAACTCAAGCAGGGAATCCTACACTTTCTGAGCTGCACACGCGCCAGCAATTCTCCAGTCTGCCTTTCTGTCTCAAAGACCTCAATGTAGTGATGCAGTATACACATCATCAGGATGAGGCCAGTGATGGAGGCACTCATGGACGCGTCATCGCGGATTACATTCAGGCTCGCCGATCACAACTTGCTTCTGAGATTCTGCAGGCTCGTTAGATCGGGAGTGCTCCACGCCCTCCCGCAAACCCTTCACCGCGTAACCCTCTAGTAAATCAGAACTTTTCCAATCCAGCGTTTCTGAGAGGTTTGCGCATGTGATTAGATTTTGCAGCGCCGGGCGGCCTTTACTGGATCAACGCATCGCGTTTCCTTAAACTTGCCATGTTTGGGGCTGGATATCGCTGGATTCCTCGTTGAGACTGCACCATAAAAACCTGGAGAGGTAGGATAAATGGACGGCCAACACGCTCAGAGCTGTGTCGACCGCTCTAGAAAAAGTTCGAGCCAGTGCCTGCAACTGCTCTAATATCAGGCCCACGGTTAAGTACTAAGCAGAAAGCTGAGAGCTGCGCATCGTAGTAGGAGTTTGCGTTTTCGACTCGCTGCCTGACGTTGTCGACAGTCTTGCTCATGTATGGAAATTGTTTCTGTTGGCCCAGGAGCTGTCACGTCAGCTCTACGTAAGGTTTGCCCTCGATTTTACGGCCTGTGAGCATACAGCACCCGATGAAGGTGCTGAAACCGCAGTCGATCCAGCGCCACCAGCTCCTGTTACAAACAGCTGGTCACTGGTCTGCGGTTGAGCTCACGATATGCAACTGACGAGGACTTGTCTGCCTGTGCATCTTCCCAAGCTGGTACTTTTGTTGGGGCATGCTCCTGAAATCACGAACATGCTTGACGCTGGCGCCACGCGCAAGCCACATATTGCTTGGTGAGCGCACACCGCGAGCAGCGGCAGAGTTGCCCTGCTTACTTATCAACAATGCAGCCTTGAACGGAGGCGGCCCCACCATAGCATCTACACCGTGACCTGCTGAACACGATGCCTGCTGAGATGGCTCATTGTGCTTGGCTGGACAACTTGAGAAAAGAACTAGGGAATGTGCGGTCCAGCAACACTTCTTGAACTTCTGACCACTGGGCTTGGGCTACACCATGCAATTCTGCAGAAAGAGAGCCGAGACGAAGTGAGCACAGTGCGACGTGCAAGGATGCTGCATGTTGCGGCCGTCTAGAAAGCAATCCTCTAGCTCAAGTCAGATCCATTCTGAGGCAAGCTGCCAGAAGGGTGAGCAGTTCAGAATCTGTACCGTGCTCTTTGAACAGGCCAGTTGTGAAACTTCACAGCCATCCTCCAGCGGCCTCT
The DNA here is from genome assembly GCA_905231905.1 of Symbiodinium pilosum. NCBI lineage: Eukaryota > Dinophyceae > Suessiales > Symbiodiniaceae > Symbiodinium > Symbiodinium pilosum. The sequence goes on along the minus strand of CAJNIZ010028668.1, from coordinate 156,300 downwards.
CAATCGCACAAGCAGGTAGGCCTGGGCAAAGAGCTCATTACAGCAAATTCCGCATGCGATGCAATCTGCACAATCAACCTTCCAGGCTTCTCGCTATCAGCCCATGCCCTCCTCCTGCACTCAATGGCACGGTGCTGTCTCACAGGCTGGAGGACCAAATCAAGCTCGGGGTTTCATGCAACAGGAAAAGCTGCCTGTAGGTCATGATCTGCTGTCTGCTGTAATATGGCCTTTTTTTCAGCGAGTCGCAGTGCTGCATGAGCGCAGATGAAATAGGTCAAGGGACCTATTGCTAGCCAAAATCGGTAGCACAGGCTGCAAAGTGGGCACACGCTGCGACATGAGGCATCAAAATAACTTAAATAACTTAAATAACTGCTAGGAACTTCTTGCATATGGAGCTGGATTCGCAGTCTGTGAGGAGGGTGTCTCAATTGGACACGCAGAAACTGCACATCATGTCTGTCCTACATGTCTTCAGTCCAACAGCGCTTTGCAACAGCAATCGAAAGGCCCCATCATCGAGAATTGGGCAATTGAGCAGTCAGGGCACATCTCTCTGCGACCTGATAATGGCACAGTAAACTGGAAGATTTCGTGCAGGATACTCTATTGGCGTTGGCAACCAGGTCAGGTCAACAAAGGCGTGCCGAATCCGAATCGTTCCATCGCGGTTGATCATTGCATGCATGGACAAATCCTACGAGGATTCACAGGGCCTTCGACCCTGGGCTGCCCTTTCTCTCACCATTCAGGCGGCAAAAGCTCCACCTGAGCCATAGCCTAGAAGAGATCTTTCTGGGCCCTTGCAGCTTGGCTCGGGACGGGAGGAAATCGTTGTGAAGGCACAGAACCCGTCAGTGCCCCATGCTTACTTTGAAACACTCTTTCACCCTGACTTTGGAACCGTGCAAGACATGAACCAGTCGAGGCATCCGCACAATTTCAAGAGTATGAGGGCCTATGCTTGTAAATGACCGTCAATACTGACTCGACCGGCGGCAAAGCAAACACTGTGGGGACTGCAGTGAAAGCTCTGCATGACCAAACTCAAGCCATCAGCTGGCTGTGGCCTGATGGTCTGCAAGATCTGGACATTGACGTGGCGTCTCTGACAACTCTTGCACTGCCCTCCAGCTGTAGCTGCATAGCTCCTTCAATTGAGATGTCAAAAGCATAACCAGAAAAAGAGAGAGGAGCAGGTCAACACTTGGTCTCTTGGGTGCTTCTGGCTCTCTGTCTTTTCGCCATGCAGTGAAGCACATGCTTCTAAGAGCATAGATGCTAGGATGGGACCCAATATGACTTTTTATGGACAACTCTGTCATATTAACTTCAGTGCATCGAAGCATGTGGGCTAATCCCTCCGCACTCGTGTGCCTGGGACAGCACTCCGATTCCCGACGGGTGTATGTACAGCGGTCGACTGAAACAGTCCAATGAAAAAAGATCTTCAGTCTGTTTTGAATGCAAATGCATGCATGGCTCCTGCTCAAAAATGCAGCTTTGACCATGGCTTGGGCGCGAGGTCACATGTGAGTGACCTACCTGAAAGACGTCCACAACAGCAAATCCGGTCACAAACTGGGTCCGGATATCTTTCCAAGCTGTGCAGAAATCAGTTCCGCTACGGCAGATTCCAACGGCGAAGCGAATCGCCGCGTAGAATGGCGTAGAAAAGGCTACGCCTTTACGCGCAACCCTGGAGTTTGAATCATTGTCCAAGCACACTCCAACATATGCCATTCATTGTGGCGTGACACGTTGTTGCAGCGATAAACGCAGCTTTGTAAAGATATGGCAGCCCCAACTCAAAATGCAATGATGTGAACAGTAGCTGAAGGAGACTTATGCACAAGGGCTGCAAGCAAGCACAAATCCAATTCAGGCATCATAACGAAGCCATCAGCATTTGACCACATTTCGGCAGTGCGCAGTGCCTTGCAAAATCTGGCACGTTTAGCCGGCCAGACTCTCACCGCCGAGCTGTTGTCGCTCAAACTTCTTCATTGCAGAGGGGGCAAGCCCTCTTTTGCTCGGTAAGCCATTTGGCAACACACTTTCGGTGGAAAACGTGTGTACAGGGAAGCTTTGCAATGTCCTCACCGCCTTGGCATACAGGGCAGGCCGGCTGCAGCTAGGCGGGAGGCTTACGATATGAAAAAAGCTGAGACAAGCACGTTCCAATGCTGCCAGGCAGACCGTGCCTCACCCGGATGTTGCATTCAATCAGGCACGGTTGCCGCACTAGGTGACTAGCTAGAGCTGGCAAGGATCAATTCTGTCCGAGGAAATCGTGTTCCAATGCACTTGGCAGGGCGTCGACACCTTCGCACGTTCATGCGCCCCTTTATGCTGTTGCTGCATGTGATTCAAACAATTTCCTGACCTTAATGGCCCAATCCAAGCGTAACTTAAGACAGCCAGCGCAGCTACAAGTGTGCGAGGCCTTCTGTGCTTGCCACCCTCTTCTCCAAAGTATCGTCCAACTGCAAAAGCATCTCGTAGTCCTCCAAGGCACGCCAGGGAAAGTCACCTCCAAGGAACTTTAACAGGCATCCCTTAAAGAGGTCCTCTGGCACAATGTCACGGAACATCAGCTCCGAGACATCGGAAGGCAGGAGACCGCAGGGCAAGGGCACCTCCCACAACTCACTCATCGACCGGCGCAGGCCGGAACGCCAGTGCCTGACAGTGAAGATTTGCCGACATGTGACGGCACCTAAAAGAAAGCAGTCTGAGGATCTGCCTTGGATGCCTTGATCTCATGTGCTCACAGTAGCGGCAATCGCATGGACCCTCTTCTCCATAGCATGGCCTCGCATCGTGATATGTTGGCTTGCACATGCTTTCACCTAACTTCAAGTCAAGCTGCTCTTCCCCGCTCTGTCCAAGTGGAGGGCCTTCTTCTGGGACACCTCTGACAAGGTCACTACAGTGACTGGTCTTGATCTGGCTTTCCTGCCTGTCCAACTGCTCTGACTAGGACCAGAGTTAGAGCTCGAAGCACCCTCCGATCCTGAGGGAAGCAACTTCCAACTTCTGAGCGATGCTTCTTTTTGTATGCTTCCAGGCGTCGGAAATTTCGTCGCCAGGGCTGCTGCTGGAAGTTTGCGGGCCGAAATGGCCTGCAAACAGGACTATGAAAAATCATCATGTTCTTGGCAACATACCCTGCCTGAGGCCCCCGTCGGGTGGCTCTTGTGGCAAGTTCTGACTCGGCTCTTGTGGCATTGGCACAGGTACTTGCACCATCTCCTGAGCAATTGGGAGCGACCTCTGAATCAGCAACTGACATGCATTCAGAGATGAGAGAGAGTTTTGTTCGACTGAACCGAGTGACCATGGGCATTGGCATCGGACCAGGGCATGGCCCAACGCCTACGAAGCCCATCGGCTGAAAGCTGGGCCCTGGCATGGGCTGGCCCTGCATGCCCTGCCAATCCTTAGATCAAGCTACATGTAACACACGTTTTAATAAGGCGTAAGCAAGTGTCTTTTATGCTACCAAGGCTCTTTTGCAGTGGGCCATCCTGATGACGAAGCATCAAAACTCGGTTCTTGGTAGCCATCAAAGCTGGGCCGCTGCATGCATGCCATGGGCATGCCACCTGCTAGGGAACTGTTCTGTGCGCCCTGCAGACTTCGCAGCTACGAATCACGCAACGAAGCTGTACCCACCTGCGGCTGCACTAGGCTGCGCCATGCCCTGATCAAAGGATTGGGCCGGCTGCGGGAAAGGAGCTGGCGTGAACTGGCTGAACCTCGACGGCCAGTTTATCATGGAAAGTATAACTGCGGAATCCTAGTCTTGAAAACAATCAACTGTTTCTGAGGCTCTGCGACTGGTCCACAGACACAGCACCTTTGAATCCGGACCAAGCTACGGCTGAGGTCCCCAGTTCTCGCACACGACAAAGCCTTCTGGGCTCATTTGTGCCTGCGGCCCCACTGGGGCGCAGAATACGAGAGTCGGCACCTGCCAAACGCCGACGCTGGCGACGCCCCCGGGGAGGGGCGGAGCCGGGCGCATCGGGCCTCCAGGGCCGCTCGGTTGGCCCGTTGGACCATTGGAGTTGGGCTGCATGGCGATATGACAAGCTGCGTTGGCGTTCTGTTCTCCCCGTAACGAATTTTGGTCGGGGCTTAACCTACCTTGGCTGGACTGTCAAAGGTTTTGCTTAAGGTGGTCCTTGCACACTTGATCCTACGATCAGGCTTTTCCCTGCACCTTGCATACTGCACTCATGGCGACTCCACAGCTTTGATATGGAAACATTTGCACGCGCGCAGCAGGATCTTTGAATGGGCTCGACGCAGCAGGCAGCGGATGCTTTGCCAACGGAGCTCGATCATGCATTTGCGGCAACAAAGCTGGTCTCGCATGTTCCAACCTATGAGAGGTCAGTCAAACCGATCCGGCCTGTGCACGGCGGTCTGGCCTGGCACAAGTCTGCATCAGCGCGCCCCTTGTGCTTATGATCCCAGGAGGTTGCTGCGAATGGCTCCCTTTCGTAGATGAAGCTCGCCAGGGAAAAGCACATTGCAACGCTCAATAAAACATTTTCTTGCCTCTGTGACACATCCACCCACTGCACTGCTACCGTCGAAAATTGAAACGAAGTGGCCCGACGGATCCGAGCGTAGAAAACTAATGAAAACTATGCAGTCAAGTTGAGTTTGGGCTAAGAAGCGCATGCTGCTGCCCTACCCGCTTGCATTTTGTCTAAACCAAGATTTTTCATGTCCCTTCAGATATGTCTTCATGGACTCGCTGCTTTCTCAGAATGCCGCTTGAGCTGGGCTCAGACGGGTCTGTCGAAATCTTCCGGGGTCTCAATCTGGAATTTGCCCTTGTTTGTCCTGCAGCGTGGGGTGTACTTGCCAGATCTTGCCAGACTACCTAGACTGGCTTCAACCATTGTAACAAGAAAAATGGCCCTGGTTCCACAAATAAGACCCACACGACATCGCTGCAAAGGCTCCGGGCCTGCAAAGGTGCAAGAGGAGTTCTGCCCGGATGTTGGACACAAGCCGTCCAAGGGCAAGCATTTTCCAGACTCAAATCCTGATGAGGTCTCGCAAGGTAACTGATTGCAAGTTTGGCTTTGCCATGCTCGCATGGTCTCTACTGATCTCTGTACATTCCCCAGGCTGTGTAGCTGGATCTTTCTTTCGAACAAAATGCCCACCCATGAAGAGTCTGCCCATGGCATTGTTGCAGAACACCGCTCTACCATGTAAATCAAATCCCCCTGACAACATCTGCCGGCATATTCATTCTGCAGGATAATTAACCATGCTTTTGGCCATCAACTGGGTTGCTCAACAAATTATCTGCAAACGTCTGTTCCGAGGGCATGCACAGCCGTTGTACGAGAACAAAATCTCCAAACCCTTCTGCAGAGTCGCAGTAACAGACATTTGCAAAAAGCTCTTATCTGAAGATGCCGAGAATGCAATCGGTTTGGAGCCCCGTGAGAACACAGAATTACTTTTCTTGGGGAGGGGGTGGTGTATATAAAGACCTGATTTTTGAGGAACATATGACCGCAGAATTTGTTGTCCAAGCAACGTGATGACTTGAGGTTTTGGGCAGAGAAGCGTTGAGATGGTATTGGGGCCCATGTCTGGGTCACTACTCTTTTTTTTCTACCAGAGGGCTATCACACAAATCACATGACCGCATTCCTCCGGCTTGCTTCAATTACTCATGCCCTTGTCTGAATTCTTCAGCGCTCCATCTCTGCTGGGAGTTGTAGGCTTCACAGGCTCGCGCAACATCTTCTTGGAGTTTTTCAAGCTGTCCCAGGCCAAGCCGCTGGCTCTCATCGAGGAAGTCCTGTAGCTCCGAGGGGTCAAAGCCCAACCTGCGAAGGGGGAAGGCATTCCATCCCTCCAAAACCCACTTTCAAAAAACAGGTAGGAGCCACAAACCCAAATGGAAACACATGATACGTACGTGTCGGAGAGACCGTAACACGCGCCACGCGCGACACAGTTCGCGGAACTTAGATTCCGTGCCCCCCTCATTAACTGATACAGGATTCCTCTCTTCTTCTTCTGGCTATGCTCACCCCTGAAAGGGCAAGCCGGGGCAGCGCCCCATAGCCGCGCAAGTCCAGAGGCTCCAGGCGGTACGAGCAAGGACCAGGATACCGACATAACTATCGGACTCACATGACTCACAAAGAGTTCCTTTCGGGAGCTTGAGTCTCACATGCCCGTTGGCTTTGGTCTGCGGGCTTGGGTGCCATATGCACACTTAAGAGGTCACAAAGCCCGCTCCCCTTCCGGAAAATCCAATGTTGATTTCCAATGCAAAAGGGCTGCTGGGATCTCAAGTAGATCTAGATGCACAAACTCGTGCCATGGGCAGCAAGGCTGTTGAGACAGACTCCACTGCAGGCCACGAGTGAAAGAGTCTTCAAGACCTGCTCTGTTGAGCCCGTCGGATGGGCTGTCGTCCAACGGGACTTACTCTATCCAAACCCTACAGCCTAGCTGTTCCAATAATAATAAGTACGTGGCAGACTGCCGCTATACGGGCAGTGTGCGGTTCAGAGCAAGCACCCTTTGCCACGGATGCACACACCGCTTGATTGTCAACGAAGAGCAGGATATCCCTGCCCTCCGTGCATTCAAGCCCGAAGAAGGCAACAAAGCACTGGAGGACTGCCAGGGCTTCCAACGGCATGATCCGTGTTGCCAGATCTTGCAGGCATGCTACCACAGAATCGTGGACTTTCGCAGCGCCCCCGCCAGACACAGGATGAATGAAAACATAGCGCAGGCCGGGCCCATCCATGTCCTGCGGTTCCCAGCTCGCATCGGTGTAGACGACGATGGGGGAAGGTTCGGCTCCTCTGAATTGGTATCTGTCTGGATTTAGCGACTTGAACCAGTGAGCGAAAGAAGCGCAGAGCTGCCGCTAGGTCGGCGTCAATGTCCGAGCTGCCCTCTTGATACTGCCGTCTGAGCAAGGCGGCGTGGCCTGCCCTGCCGCACTTTCCGAACATGCCACAGGCTGCCCGTGTAAGGCGCCCCCTGAGCTTGGAAGCTCAGCTGGGGAGCAGGTGCCTCTGTGCAGGATGTATGCAATGTCCTGCGCGAGTTGTTCTCGCAAGCCCAGCTTGAGCATCTAAGGCGGCTGACAAGTCCAGAAGGACACCTAAAAAATGGCACGGAGTGGCCATGGGACCCTAGTTTGAGGGCGTCAGGACGAGACCGAGAAGATCGTATGCACTGCGCAGCCACGATATGCCGCTGCCCTGGCACACACGAAATCAAGGACACCACAGTCATCGAAGCATTTTTGCTGAGCAGACGGCTGCCACATGGCGAACAATCGCTGTCAGGAACGCCGGCGCCCTATTGAAAGTGAGAACTGCTGCAGCAAGGCCAAACGGGTATGCACGCCAGGGGGGCGTAGCGGACGGCCTCTACGTCAACGCTATAGAAGGCTATGACTGGGGCTTGGCGTTCGGCCGGAACGATGGGGATCTGCCGGTGCCTTCATATCTTCAGCGCTGAAGCGCGGCTCTACCCACGCTGGTGGGGCTTCCTCTTGTTGCTGGAGCAGACGCGCGCACGCCTTGCAGGCTGAGGCGACGAAATCGGGGAAAACGTGTACATCGTCTCTTCGGAGAAGCAGGACTTATTATGGTTGCTGTATCGGCCATCGTCTATGGCCCCCAAGCTTGTTAGCCTGGGCCAACATGAATCTGCACATGGGGATCCATTGGCCTTCCCCAAACAACTGATTCAGTTCCGTTTTGGAAACTTGCCCTTGAGCAATGCCTTGTTCAAATTCTTCCTCTGTGAAAGCTTTGGCCTCTGCTGCATGTGGGAACCTAGGCAGGCTGGCTTCGAGCTCGGCAGTGATGGAAGTGGCACGCGTTCCCACAAGGCTGGGAGGCCCAGCTGGAAAGGAGGTTCGGCGTCCAAATCCCGAAAGATGCCTGTGCTCTCGATGGCTCCCAGTAACTAAAAGCCAAGTGCAAAACGCAAGCCCAGAGTTGTGTCAGGCCAACGCAGCAACAGGAACAACAGCGTCATAGCTGCTGGGCGCCGATCTTTAGCACGTCGGGGCGCATTGTCCTGCATATGAGCGTTCGCCAAGCTCCGTGAATAATCCAATGCCATAGACGAGGCAGGGGGGTCCTATCGCTATTGGAGGTTTTTGCGTAGGATACAAGAAAGGCATCGCTTTTGTGGGAGTCAGCCCAAACACGGCCGTGATCACGTCTTAGATTGAGGGGTATCGCTTGGGGAGGTGTCCCATCGCTGTTGGGGCTGTTTGTGCGATTCGTACGTCTCAGTTCTTTCTGTTCGTGCCTCATACGCGATTATTGACCTTTGGTCATATGATGTCGTCCCATGGCCGGATGAATCACGCGACACGCTGAAATTCGCGAAGTTGCTGCTGACGCCACGCTCCAATGCAACGGCCAAGAGTGCACATGCCACGGCAGACCAATGATGCGTCATGGTCAAGCTGCGCGAGGCTATGAAACGGGCTGGGCAGGCAGGTGGAAACCTGAACGTGAGCTGACTTGCCCAAGCCTGGCAGGAGCAGCGGAGGAGTGGCATGCTTGGCGTTTGGTCCCGCAGCCTGCACCCCCACTCAGCAGAGAGCAGCGCACACGTTCTGGATTATGGTCTTTTTGTACCGAGGAGCCGCCTTTGGGGACCCATTGCAAAACGGAAGGCATGATCTGTACTCTCTCTGACGAGGACGGCGCTCGCCATTTGTCGCAAGGCATGGGTCACGTAGCTGAAGAGGGAATAATTGGCAGCAGTCCTGATGGAACCTCTCAAGAGTAGCAGCGTCTTCTTGGGGACCAAGGTCCGGGCGATGAGGACATGCACGTGTGAACACAGGAAAGCATGGACCCTCCTTGCTGCTAGATGCATTGAGCGCAGGGTCAAGCACGGGTCACATGTCATCCTCGAATGAAACCACAGGCGGCCAAGGCTTCTTAGGCCTCCACGCCAACTTCCATCCTGAGGGGGATGGTTCTGCACCAACCTGCAGGGGCAGCTGCGGATTGCTGAGGTCTTGTAGGGAATGCGTGCCATCAGACCCGCAGTAACAACGGGTGCGGCGCACCCAGCCGAAGGAGGCGGCTGACACAGTAGCCGGGGGGCCATTCATGGATTGACATGCGCTGTGCCATAAGTCTGGGCTGGAGCCGTGCACATTCTCCAGGAGCGACATCACTGGGATATTGATTCCCGGTTGTCGGAGTAGGCTTCTTCATTTTGCTCTCCAATCCTTTTCACATGCTCTCTCCGTTCCCCTCTTCTCTACTCCCCTCCGCTGTTCTCCTCTCAAGTCTTTTGGCCACTCCTCCCCTCCACTTTCCAGCCCACTCCTCTCCAAAAGTGGCGACAAAAGCGAGGATCGCGAACTCAAGACTCCCCATCCCCGTGACCGTTGACACACGACAGTTACAAGCATAGCCGACCCCAGGGCCCCATCCCTGCCACTGTAAGCACTTTTGACACGCGAAGGTCCAAAAGTGACGACAAGTGCGTGGCCGGCTCGCGACACCCTACCGACACTCTTGCGGACGCTTGCGTAACGCTTGCGAACGCTAGAGCAATGACGCTTGGTCACCTCCCGGACCCGTGGAACCCAACCTTTCAAACAAGAACCCTTCTGCGGAGTGTTAGGCAACGAAATTATGCTTCCCGGCCTGAGCATGTACGGAAGGTGCTCTCGAGCAAAATGGCTCCACACTTTGAGAATCTTGAGCCACATCTGCTCGGCCATTCCCGCTGTGAGCCTTGAGGTGCCCGTTGGTTTCTTGGCCATCCCTGCTGCCTCCTTGTGAATCCACGCTTGAACCTCACCACACAAGCGGGTCATAACTTTTGTGGCCTTCTGGCCGTCCATCTCGCATCGGCACATGGAGGTCTTCTTTGCCATGGCCACCAGGGGAGCCACCTCTTCCAGATGGTATTTCAGATATCTGGCCATCTCCAACACTGACTGAAGAGGTGCCCTCGCCAGAGACTCATTTGCCCTGGCTGCCTCGGCTGGCTCCTTTGCCTTCGACTTTACCCAGCGAAGACGCGGCGACGAATGTTGCAGGAACTTTCGAAAAAGCTGTCCCTCCAACTGATACACAGCTTGTATGGGCCAGCGCCCTTCTGAAGACAAAGCCCAACCTGCTACAAAGCCCTTGGCAAGACCCGAATAAACCTCCACAGGCTCCCAGCCCGTTTCTGCAGAGGCCACATTTCGGTCTGCGACTGGCAAAGGGAGTTGCAGCCTTTCCCATGCCATGCCAACAAGCATCACCAGCTTGGGAAGAGCAAATACTCTTGAGCCCCATCATCAAAGGCACGCATCGACATGCTCGCGCGTCGTAGGATGTGACGGCCAAAGAAGCTGCAGGTGTCATCAGGCACTTGCCACAAAGCATACAATCAGTGGTAGCTTGGCTGCGAGCACAAGTAGTAGGCCGACTGTGATAGCGATGGAAAGTCCGAGGAAGATCGGGGTGTTCTGGCAGCAGAGCACTACAAATATGGACCAGCTTCGAGAAATGGTCACCTGCTGCAAGTGAGCTTTAGTCTGGAATGTCCTGCAGAGGCAATTTTTATTGGTAGTTCTAGGGATTGATCCCATCGCACGGCCAAGCTTGGCTGCAAAAACTCGCCAGCGATGCATCCTCGAGCGTCTCCTGCCATGGTCTGCGTGGACAATTACTTGAAGTCACGGACATGAGTTGAGCTTGCATGCGCCTCAAGGTTCTGCGGCTCGGCAAAGGAGGGAGCAGCCCCCGAAAGCCTCACGCTCAAAGCACTTCTACGTGTAACCAGAATACTCGAAACGCGCATGCAGGAAGCACACCCAGTGTGCACACCAGGGTCAAAGCGCTGCGGAGACCGCCGCAATGCTTACGGCCTGAGAGCTCAAAAAGCTGAGTTACCTAGCCGTGCTTGTTTGTTTGATCTTGCTTTGTTAGTCAAGCCCACTGCTTGGCTCCGTTGCACAGGTGATGTCACGAAGTTCCAGATTCCTGAACGTGTAAGCACACGGGCACATGGATGACGTGCACGTCAACTTCAATATGGCTGGTCCTAAACAGAAGGGAACATATGAAAGAGTCTGAGTTTGAAAGGTCCTGCCTCGAAGGCGATGGGCCAAATCATGAGCTTCAGTGCAATCTACAGCATACCCTACTTCGGTTCCGTCAGAATTTCAAAGAAAGGAAAAGGAAACCGTCCGGCTTCAAGCATACAAATCTCCAGCGGCTCATCTCTGAAAGAATGACACTTGTGCAGCACGTCTGTCCTGCGGCCACATCCCAGCTCAGATACAATCCGAGAACAAGGCCTCAGTCTTGCAGCCCATACAGAGAAATTCTGCTGCACGCCGCGTCACATCCCAAAACTTGTCCAGCACAAGCGTGCCATTGCCATGCATGCAACCCAGCTGTTCTGTACTGAGACTACGGATGCAGAAGCTCCGGACTGATGGCCGTCAGCAAGGATGAGCTCCGTCCCATGGCGACCGCAAGCAGCAGCAGCGGCAGTGCTTTGGAACCAAGTGAATTGGCTGCGAGCTTGGGCTTTCACAGGCGGGCAAGACAGATGACAATTTCTTAGAGTTTCCCAAAGAGCAAGGTCCACCGTGCTCGAGAATCGCGGCTCTCACGAAGACTGGGGCGATGCAAGGACCTGAGGCTTCACAGGCAAGCTCTGACTTCCTCCAACCTCACAGACTTGCTTCGGCAAGAGAGCTGCTATGTAGCCCGCTGCGGCCTCGATTAACCGAATTGCCCGCATCTGCTTACTGAAAGCACAGGCATGATATGCAGATTGAAATGCCATGACTTTTCATGTCAGTATACGTATCCTTTTGCCAGGATTTGGAAACACAAGCCACGCAAGAGTGCCGAGCAAACGACATTGCGGTATCCAGATGCTGGAAGCCCCCACATCGCACACCGGTCTGGGAAGAGAAGGCGGTGTTGCATGAGGCAGGTCTCCCACAGGAAATGTAGATCCTTTGAAACTCCCTTCATCGTCTTCTTGACTTCTGTACCCTGATCGAATCTTGAACAAGCCTGCGTCAGGCCCTGCGGCATGGTTCCGGTGCCAAAATGCCTAGCAAGTCCACTTGGTCCAAAGTTTTGTCCATGGGTCATCACTCAGGGCTAAGGCTACATCCTTTCCCTGTCCCTACCCTCGCTGCAAAGCTCGATGAATGGCCTTGGCTCCTTCGGCGTCGTTGTCTCCAGAACTGGCAGACACTTCACCGTATCCTCTAGACTCTTGACTCTAGACGCGAGCATTTACAAAACGTTAACGAGTGCCTTCATGCGCATGAATCAGATACCAGTCCGCATGCTTCACAAACTAGAAATGAACGAGAAGCTCCTCCGCCCTCAAGAACAATCTTTCACAACTCCCCTGAATCAGTCAGAGTCCCAGTCCAAGACTTTCCACAACCCTCTGCGATGTTTGCTCCTAATCTTGCACCGCGCCTGCCGTGCGCAGGACAGGCTCACTGCTGATGTTTGGCACACGTCTTCCAGGCATCCTCAGGGCTGGAACTGGCAAAAGGAAGGCTTCATGTGGAAATGCAAGCATTCATGGTGATCTGCGGGATGACAGTGGCACAATAGAAAACAGAACAATTTGCTGCCCCGAACACATTGAAGAGACTGTCACTTTCACATGACATGCCTTGTGGCCGCAGATGTGGCAGAAGGAGGCGGCTCCTGCGCAAGTGGCTTATGTGTTGCCGGTCCTAGCACCACGCTTGCTGTCTTTGCCACAAACAGGCTTTTCCTGAAACAGCTTAGGAAATCAGAGTATGATGTAGCGGCATGCGATCGAACCAAAACAATATCAGCAAGCACAGGATTTTCTGTTCCGACGTTGCACTAGAAACTGCTGGCAGCTTGTTTCTCTTGTATCGCTCTCAAGCACACAAATTGTTGACATCTTATGTCATGTTTGTGATCACGTACAAGTCATCGAGCGCTGCACACCACTGATCTCGGAGTTTAGCCAGCGTGCCTGCTGTCTGCACTGTCTGTCAGATTCTCGACTCCGGAACCCAGGAGGTCACTGGTAAGAAGCAGAAGAATCACAAGCAACAGGAGCAGCAGTCCAGAAGGCACATCTGTTGAGGGAGTCTCACTGCATTGTGCGACCGTGAGATGCTTAAAACCTCGCGTCTGTGGCTACTGGATTCATCCAGCACTGGAGCATTTTGCACTTGGCAAGATGCAGAACAATGCAGGGGAAAAGAAGGGGGACGTGCGGCATCAATGAACAGGCATCATGCACGCTGATCGGAAAGCGAAACGACAGCACGAAATGTCTCAGATCGAGGTCGAGAAAGTTCCTCGAATACCCGGCTTGGTGCGCGATTCTTTTTCAACTTGTCTACGCGTTTGCCATCATCTTGATAGTCAACAGCACCGCACCGATCCTGCCGTTGTCTCTCCTTGCTTGACAGGCAGACGCTATAATGCCCGGCTGGCACGAGTTGTCTTGGAATTGCTCACGCTCAACCGATTGCCAGACGCTCGCTCGGATAGGCCCTGGGAAGAGTAACACTCATTACAACATATTACAACAAGGTTTTTTTGGGTGGCAATGATCAAGGCGCTCTTCGAAGGCATAAGGGCCTCACTGCGATGCAGACCCTTCTCTACGATAAGAAAATCTAGAACACATCTGTAAGTAGAAGAGAAGTAGGATGGCAAAAAGATGCAAAAAGAGAACGAGTCTGGGCAAAGACATGCGATATGCCTAAAATGTATCTAGCATGCGACAGCAGTCAGCACCTTCTTTGTTGGCACGTTCGCCGGGATGTGTCAGCAGTCATTGCGTGCTTTCAGCACAAATGAGTGGCTACTGCAGGATCAAACAGGCCAGGTATCATGCCAGCCTCCCATCACAAAAGGAACGGAAACCTGTTCAAACTGTTCATAAGAACGTAACCGAGATGCATACTGCCACGTGCCCTGAACCCATGTCAAGCTGTCCACGTTTGGGAGACTTCCTGTGTATTGAGGCCTGGCCACTTGCTACGACCTGCGCTATACCAATGCTTTAAGTTCTGCACACTGGACAAAAAGTTGCAAGCACTTCCATTCAGGCAAGGGCTGCGCGGTGCGTCGGAAAAGCTACTCACACGCACACAGCCAAGCTATCAGCATGATTAGCGGTAAGCACGTTTCCGGTCATTGTGGCCGGCATTGCTGGAGAAGCTGTCAACGCCACCAGTGCCACTGTGAAGTTGACTCAGAAACGTGCTGACACCTAGCATCGATGAAGCCGGATCCCGACCTGGGCTACACAGAAGCGAAGCCTCTGCGATTGAGACTGGCACAGCGAGACATCGAATCTGAGGCTGTCGTGTCTGTTGCGCTTTCCAGTAAACAGTTGCAGCTATTGCACCTATTGCGGCTGCCAAAAATAGAAAGCACACATAGGCGCCCTGCGCGCAGGCGCAGTATCCATCCTGCAAGAGGCAGCGGCATGGGCAGGGGTTTGCTAAAAGGCTGAAACTCATTCTCATCATCTTGCAGTCCTCGCATGTCACATCGCCTAACGATGTATTGCACGGGAGAGTCCTGGGCAAGGATGTGAGGCATGCCAGCAGAGGAGAATCCGGCGAAAGTGGCTGGTTGCCGATGAGTCCTAACTGTCCTGCTCCATCTACAATGCCATCCCTGGACACTTTAGATTGCCACCCACGTGACACATTATAGGCTAGACCTTGCGTCAAAGGACTATTTCAGGTTGATCGGCTGCCGTTGGAAGCCACCGCTCCCATCGTCATTGGGCTGAAGCTGTTGGCTGCTGAGCGGCTCGTTGCAGCTGTTGCCCACGTCCTTGACGACTTGGCAGCGGCCCCCAATGGCCTGCACAATTCAGCAGCATCTTACGCCTCATGATGTCTCCTGCTTCAAGACAGTTGCCAAGGACATGGCGCAGAAGCCCGTCTTGCAGACGCATTCGCCAGCCCTTGAAGCAAGGTATACCAGGCAAGTCCACAGCAGTAAAGAGGGGACATTTCTCAGAGCTCTGCTGGCAGTCTACGGCACCTCTCGAAGACGCACAGCCCCAGAATCGACACCTGAGCTGGCTGATGCAAACAGATTCCTATGATGAGGGCAAGATACTTGATTTGTGGAACACTGTTAGTACTGATTCCTATTGGTCAGCGCTGAAAGTGCAAAGCGGATCTGCCAATATGCTTGTTTGTTCACTCCGCTTCTGGTCTGAAGCACAGCATCGCAGATGGCTGACTTCAGTCACTCAGTGGAGGTTTTGAATTTGTGCTGGATGAAACCGCCCCATCCTGTAGCTTCGCGAGAATTTGCTTGGGCAGACACTGCAAGGGGCGCCAGTTAACTTGATCCATGGGACTTCGCGGTTTGCCGGATGTAGATTTGAGAGCCAGCGCAGAAAAGCGCCGGTCGCAGGCAAGGGCCAACAATTGGCGACAGCATGTCTGAGCTTGACGACTCCCCGACAAGCCCGCACACTACGTGGCAACATCGCTGCTCCGCAAACAGGCCCAAGAAAGGCACGAGGAGGCCTGAGAAAGCCTGCACCAGCCGCGTCACGGGAGGGGCTGCATCAGCTTCATCACGGGCCCCTAGTTCTTCCAAAATGGTGATGTAGGCAATCCCAAACTACTTCTACAAAAGGCCTATCTGCGCCACCTGGCACGACGTCTTCCAAAAGCCTGCTTTTGGGATATCTTTCAGAGGTAACTGAGGTAACTCATAGTGCCCGGGCATCAGCATCTGCTGGCTATCTTAAATTGCCTGCACCTCTTCCTCATGATGGTAGTGGTCTTTGACGAGACTTCCATATCATCCTACTGGTAGTCCGTCCACTGACTTGTCCTATCTGCTGCCAGCCCTGGCCTGGGCCATAGCTTTCATCCAAAAAACTCAAAACTCCTCACCACGCCCTTAGATCACCGTACACTGTACGCCAACCGGTCCTCAGAACGCAAGTTTCCAGACGCTTTGGAAACTTGCGAATGTTGCTAAGCATCCCGCCCTCCTCCGGTCTTCTTGGCGCATGTCTGCTGATCCTGAGTACACTTTCTCACAACACACAGCGTTCATCTTGCCTGTCGTGTCTGCATGTAGTTCAGACAAGCATCCACCGGAATACACTTTCCAGCTCGTCCCCTCCAGCCCTGAGCACAAATGCACCTGCACAAGCGAGCCAAAGGCACAAAAAGGCATCCTGATCATCTGCAGGTTGCAACTGACAAGACCTGCCTCCCTCCCAAGCACTTGCTTGGGCCCACTTGCACCTGGTCACAGACGTGGTACCTTGGTTGTGCCAATTGTATCGACCTACTTCTATTGAAAATCTCAGTGGCAGCACTCAGCCTCTGACTTGCAGTCCGTACCAGAATATGCTTCTGTCAAGAGATTGTGCCCGAGCGGTGTAGACAGCTCTTCTCGCCAGTCTCAGCAAGCCGATGCGGATTGCCACAGAACTTGTTCTTCATGTAATGATTGAAGGTGAAGCCGCACCAGAACCCTCCATGTAAGAGCCTAGCTGAAAGCGGACTTCGAATCCTGGCGGGGGGGGAGGGAGGAAGGCGGACACGTAGCTCGGTTGTTCTACATGGTCAAGTCACCTCATTGTCGGCATCCGCATCGCCGTCCGCTTCGCTGTTGCTCTCTTCCTGCCTCAGAAGGATGAGGCTGTTACAGCGTGTGATCCTTGAGTCCAAGGCTTTCCGAGGGCATGACACATCTACTGCTGCTGCAAACTGCAGGAAACGAGAAGCCTTGCGACTAGGCCCACTGGCAAAGTAAGAGCACAAATCTGGCTACATGCTCTACCTGAAGATTCTCCAAGACCCAGGCACATTTCTGGCCATTCCAACACTCATTGTCCTGTAAGGCCACAGAGTAAACAGATCAGGAGCTTCGCAGCTTCGCAGGCGCTAGGCCTGCTGCAGAACGTCACCCAGATGTCTTTTGGACCTTGAGGCACAAACCACACAATGCCTGGCCAAAAAACCTTCAAATACCTTCAGTACATTTCAGTGAGCTCCTGGCTCGGAGGCTTGGCCCACCTCGGGACATAGCACCCTCCACTACTCACAACTTGAGAGGTTGCACTCCACACCCACCTGCATACCTGTATACCTATGCAAGCCTGCTCCCGCTTAGACCAGCTTACAAATAGATCATCAACATCTCCCAGTGACAGGGGCCTCGAATGCGGGAGGAGAGCCCAGCAAAACCTGCACAGTGGGGCATGCGTTGACTTCATGTGCAAGCCTGCTGCGCGCAGTCCATTCACACTTCGCGCGACGAATTCAACATCTGGGCACCCGGCAAGTGGCCAGAGCCCTAACCATCTTACGCGCAACATGGGCAGAACCCAAGCAATTGCTGCTATCTCAGTTCTACCTATATGAAATGAGTGTGGCATGGACTTACGACATGCATGGCGTTTCATCAGCAATGCCGTAGAAGGACCATCAAATCTTGTGGTCCGTTTGAAGCTGACTTTGTGGCCTATGCCTGCGCACCTTCACCCCGTCTCGCATGCAATTGGGTGCTACCTCAAAACAGCGCAGCCAGAGCGAGCTGCGGGGCTCCCAGATGCACTAACAGGGTGATCCGCAACCCTCACGGCAAGTCGACACAGCAAGTCGACAATGCCGACTTCTGACACAACTGCTGCCGCTTCAACATTGAGAGCCCTGAACCAATTACCCTCACTCGGGTCTCCATCGCTGAACGTTGTGCCGTGATCGCTTCTGAGGATTCCATTTTCGAGCCAGCCTGGCAAAGAAATCCCAGCAGGCTGCAAGAGTTTGACTGGGACTGTGGGACCAAGCTGCCTGGGATGCTGGCAGCTTGGCATGAGTCTCCTGGAAACCAACCCAGCCTGAGCCTGTGGTATCTGCCTATGCGACCTTTTGCAGTTCATGCTGTTGTCTAGCTCACGTGCTGCGTGAGCTTGTCCTCTGACGGGTCAACGTAGAGCCGGCTGCGTTTTGGCATGGCTGCCATCTGGCAAACACCCTATCTTTCATGCCACTGACACTGCCAACATCGACTGCGCCACCTTCTTGCGCTCTTCCGCCTGCCTCCGCAATGCAGCGGTGCGGATCGGCTCCATGGAAGACCTGACATACATACTTACGTCGCTGCCAGCGCATCCAAGGTATTGTGGATCACACCTCCTGCGAACTCTACGCACCTGCGTGCTTCCCCCTTGCACCATCATTTTTGATTTGTAATGTGGGCCCCTCATGCAATCTGGCATTCCAACTTCTGGAGCGGCGCTATCACGAGGCCTTAAGGCTTCTAGTTGTTGGAGCTATCAGCGCAAGAAGCACAGTCTGCCACTGTCAAGGATGTTTATGAAGCAAAAACAACCCTGGTAATGACATTAATTGTGAAAGATGACAGCGCGTCAGATAAAGCACGTCTTCCATGAAGCTTAATTGCATTGCACGTCGCGTCTGTCGCGTCTGGATGCGTCTGGTCTGGTGACAGCTTTTTGTAATGCCCCATCCGAGAAAGGGACGTGAGATCGAGAGGTTCTAGATCCTTGGGCCCAATTCTCACCTAGGCTTTGGCACTTGCACAGGAGAACAACACGTTCCTGAAATGCAGTTGTTTTCCCAGGTCAGTACCGGTCGGATGTTGTCGAAGAGACGAGGCTGATTCCGAGCCTGCACAACTTCAAGAATCCCTTAGATAGACCCACGCCAAAGGCGGCCTGGCCCCGCTCCAACATGTCCGTGGACCAGCGTTTCACCGTCTTGCTGCCCAGCTCCGTCTCAGAGAAAACGGTTGAAGCAAAGTGTTAAAAAGGCTGAACTCACTTCTGCAGTCCCGCTCCGCCCGCTCCTGGCGCCCGAGGGTCATCTTGCCAGCTGCCAGCTCTTTTGCTGAGTCTGGCATCACCTCGTACGTGTCCCTGGGCTCGTCCCCGAAAGGCATCTCTGTGACTTTGAAGGTAGGCTCGCTGTGGTTCCTGACCAGCGTTCAACAGGCTTCACTTGGCTTGAGGGTTCGAGGCGGGGCCAGGTGCCTGCTCACGGTCTGCGGCGGGCTGGTGCCAATGCGAGCATCTTCAGGGTTTGACACCTCAGAAAGCCAAGTGCTGTGAGAACCATCTCTGAAGTGTCAGGAGCTGAGCTGCCAGCCCAGAAGGGAATGTCAGGATGGTCAGAGTATTTAGGGTACCTGCTTTTCAGATTTGGCGACGCTGCAACCAGAAATCTCAAGAACTGAAGATCATCTTCAGCCGCGATAGCGTGGAGCCAGCTCCGATGGGCACTCGCGTGGGAAGACACGCGGAAAACCAAAATGGTTCATGTCGTACTCAATCTGCGCAAGCAGCGGCTTAGCAAGCAAGGTCTGCCATG
This sequence comes from Symbiodinium pilosum, assembly GCA_905231905.1. NCBI lineage: Eukaryota > Dinophyceae > Suessiales > Symbiodiniaceae > Symbiodinium > Symbiodinium pilosum. Next base: position 136,892 of record CAJNIZ010028668.1, on the reverse strand, counting down.
CTAGCAATGAAGCATGAAGCTTGTGTCATACTACCATGCCCGGGAGAATCAGCCAGCCTTATCCTTCAGTCTGTTGTCCTGACAATAGACAGCGACGCACATCTTCAGATGTGACAGCCCGCAGCAACTAACATCGGTGGCCTTTAGCCTCGTGAGCGTCATCGGCTCTTCCTTTGGCTCGCGGAACTCAAATTCTCGGACCTGCACTTGCTGCTTTTGGGTTTTGACATGTCTTGCTATCCCGAACACAAATGATGATCTGGCAGCCTTCGCAGACCATGAATGAAAAAGCTACAAGTGTCGTCATGCATGACAGCCACCTCTCTCTCGCCGTTCCTGATGGAGAGGGGAACATAGTATTCATCTCCATGTAGCCTCAGCTCCTTCCGATGGCTTCTTGATGGTAGGCTTCCAAAATAGATGCGGCTAATCCGTCCTCATTGTCTCGCTTCATCAGCTCTTTTCGAGTCTCCAAGAGCCTCATATCCCAACAAGACTCGTGTCGTATTGGAAGCGCACTGCAGCGTGTTACAGTGCAGCCCTGACGTCACATTGCTCGGGGCCATGCTGCCCTCGGGTGCGGAACGTCGGATCCTGCACTCGGTCCATTCCAACCGTCCTCGCCATTTGGAGATGGATCCAAGAATATTATGGTGTTGCTTGCAATGACCGGCTTTCTGCAGATGTCTGTTCTGTTATTGAACCCGTCAGTCTTGCACTCCCGCTCGGGATTCACCGGGTAGCTCATTGGCATCAGGCCGCCGCGGACACGCGCCAACTGCCAGAATCAGGTGGGGAAGTATGCGAACAGGTCCCCTCTCTAGCGAAGAACACTTCTTTAGATTCGCAGTCAAATGCCTGGTGGTCTGCTTCCGCACGCTCGCGGATATGCGCGACTGGACCTTTGCATGCAGCAAAAAAACTTGTCAGGTGTCCAGAGTCCACATCGGTGTGTGCAGCCAGGGATTGAGGAAACGCAGCAGAGGCAGGCCCTTAGCGCACCCCGACTAAAATCCCCAAGGCCTGCATGCGGGCCCGGCACATCGCCAATCCAAGAGGCTGGCAGTGTCTGGGATGTGTCTCGTGATTCGGAGGCTGGCGCTCTAGCACCTGTTGCCGCAATTACCAATACAGGATGTGCTGAGCAGCTTGCTAATGACATGCTTGGCATGCTTGGCATGCTTGACATCTGCTCAACAGGCTGCCGATCAGTACACCCTCAGCCTTCTGCCCTGGATCAGTCTGCTGAAATCGTTGTGTGAACTGAGTGTAGGCTTTGGGCCGGCTCGCAGCGGGCAGCCCAGTTCTCGCCTGCGATGAGCCCAGCAGCTTTCACCTGTCAACTTTCCGACAGGGACGGAATAGTGCCCCTCTGACCTAGCATCATACACTGGCTACCAACCAAGTGCAAAATCGAATGCTGAGCACTGCTCATTGCAGGCTCTGCTACAAAGAGGTGAGCACTGAAACCACCCAGCAAAGGAACCAGTAAAACTACAGAGAGTTGATGTGGTGTTGGGCCCACGGCCTCCGCCTTTCGACTCAAATCGAGGGCTGTCCTGCGCATGGAAAAGCTACTTGACAACGCAGTCGTGGCAGCTACAGTACTAACAGTTCTGCCCACATCAATACATGACTGGGAAGGCAACTGCGCTCAAGATGATGCCTGCTTCTCGGGAATAGTGTAGGCTTGCTGACGCAAAGTTCGTGTTTGGGTCTAGCAGCACACGCCAAACCACTCAGACTCAGTAACTTTGGGCAGCAAACCTACTACAGCCTCAAAAGACGTTTGGAAGGCATTGATACAGGCTTCTGCAGTCCAAACCCTGTTTACCCATAAGGTCTTCAACTTGCAAGTGAAAGACCCTTGAACCTACAAGGCAGGACGCGGAGGATCAGGATGTGTCCTTGTGTAGTGCTCTGGAACATGGTGCGCGTTGAAATGGGGTGGGTACCTCGATGACTTCATCTCGTGGGTGATAGCAGCAACATGCAGCAACTTAGTGGCATAAGAGACGAGGGCACGTGGAGACACTGGCAGCATTGGCACTGTCTGGCCCGCAGATGACTCCGCGTTTTTGCTTGATCTGGACAGCATGAGCCGTGAGCAGCAGAGCAAGCAACCAGTGCACAGCTTGATTGCTCTTGGCTCTTATGATGCGGATTCCAATCTGCAACATTCGCTGTGCTCAGAAAACACTGAGGCCCCTGGCCGGACCGCACTTGTGAACCTAGCAGTGCTTCAGGCTTTCGACAGACAAAGGGTAAAATGAAAACATTAATAACGGTGCCTGTCCCGTAGCGTCTAATCCTCTGACAAACTTGTCGAGGAAACCATTCTCCAGGGCCTTATGCTACAGATTGTCCAAAACTCCTGCGCTCTCCGAATGTTTCTGTTTGAAACTGCCTTGTCTGCACGCCGCTTCTCAGCAGTAGTCAGCCGCCCATCTGCGTCTTGGTCGAAGCATTTGCCGATGAAGTAATCCAGTTGGCCCACGACTCCGTCACCTAGGTGATGCTCACAGCTTTTTGCTAGCTTCTTTCTCTTCAGAGAAGCCCGTCAAGGGCTTTCGCTGTCGAGAAAACGGGACAAAATGGGACAAGCAGGTTCCGAGCATGTTTCTGCGAAACGACGTCGCGCTTTGACGCATCATATGCATCATGTCGCTGCCGAGCCATCGAAGACACGGCAGCGGGGGCGATGTAGGCCCCCTGTCCGGTGCGGTCGCGTGGTCCGCATCGTTCAAGGTTTCTTAACCACAGGAGTTGGCGGGCAACAGACTTAGGCGTGGCGAGCCGAACGCGCACATATATGCATGTGCTGCGCAACATTCGGCATAACAGCACACAAGATGGCATGATGCGCAGAGCATAGCAGACCCCTCATTTTGTGGTTCGACGCATGCCGTCGCCGCGGATCCATCGCCGATGCAGAGCAACCGGAGCATCCAGCGGGGTTGCTCAATGCTCTCGCCCAGCGCCCCCACATTCCTGCTAAGCAACGGCACTCAGCAATGTCAAGGAGCGCATCCGGTGCCTCCATGGTGACATAATTGAAGAAGTTAGATGCCTGATAGAGCAAGTGTCACGGGACTGATCTCACCAAGCCCATGAATAGAGCTGCGCGGCCGTCGATCAACGGCTGGACGAAGAACCGCTCAAGATCCGCTTGCGCATAGCGACGGAACCCTGGTACGATGGATCCATACGCTGGGCGGCACGCTGTAGCATCGTCGGTGCCTCGATGCCCAGGTTGGCCTCCTGCACTTGACACGCCTCAGCAGAAGAAGCTCCGTGAGCTCCGGCATCCAGGACGCCATCTCCACCGCCAAGTGGCCGGAATCAGCGAGCAATGCCAAAACGGCGGTCAGGTCACTGGTCGACGAAAGCAGCGACCAAGTCGGCGCGTTGAGCGCCGAAAAGGAGCACATCAGACAGAAGAAGACTTCGCCGCGACGAACCGCCATAGCTGTATAGTATAGCAAATGTGCGCATGCATTCGTGTGCTACCCAACCGCATCGTCCCGCCCAATGACGTGATTTTTGCTTGAACCCGCGTACTGAGCATTGCCGGGTGTCTGGGTGGCGACGCTTTCCTTAGACATACCTTTAGTCTCCGTTGAAAGGCTCCTCCCCTGAGGAAATTCTCTGCTCAGCGTGCAGGTTGGCCCTAGCCTGTCGAAGTCGAATCGCTTCACCGCATTACAGAAATTCAGCTGTTGGAATCAGCGAAGGACGTTGAAGCTTGGAAGCCTCGTCTGTTCTTCCAAGCTTGGCCCTTGAGCTCCTTCGTTTCCCCACTTACTCGGTGCAAACAAGAAGTGAGAGAAGCCTGTTGAGTTGTTGAGCTGGGCAGATGAATATGATGCTGCCTTTCAAATCTGAGCCCATCGCCATCAAAGTCGTAGCTCTTTACTTCCGGAATTCGGCCTTGCTTTCTGGCCTTGCCGGCTGCCGGAGCTGCGTGTGTTTGAGAAGAGTGCCCTCTCACTCAAATCAGTGGGCTGTATCTGTATGCGGTATATAATGTGTGGTTGAGGCATGATATAGTGTGCATCTCGGCACTGCGCAAGACACAAGCACACTGTACTGCCTGCTGCAGTTCTGCTCGGGAGCGGATGGCTGGTGGTGGATCTAACCTTTTGCAGACAGATTTCTGAAGGGGCCAACGCGTAACAAGCCTGCACTAAGTTGCGAATTAATGCTCCGCCAATCATGTCTGGCGGACCACTTGGGATGCCAAACCTGCAGGCAGTGAGCAGTGAGCACCCCTCTACTCAGTCATGTCAGCATGGCTTCGGGAAGAAAAGTCCCAGACATCTTTTTCCAAGAAATGAGACTTGTCCTGCTGAAGCAAATTCTTGACAAAGGCTTTGCCTAAAGACAGAATTAGTGCACTTTTTGCTCCTTAAACGGCTTGCTGTGGTGATGGTGGCCAAAGATGTCGTAGTTCGGCACCGTGTACGGGGCCTGGTCATATTCACAGGACCGCATCAGTTGCACTTCGCAAGAGCTTCTAAACGAGCCAGGCAGTCAGGCTGCGACATTGTAAGCAGGTCAATTTGGTAGATCTACATCTGCGACAATAAGCGATAGCGCTGAGGTGCTGGGATTGCATGCGGATGCCGTTTGCGCTGGCTGCTGATGGCTGCTGTTATATGCGCTTGCGTCATGCAAAACCCAACATAATCAGACAAAAGGAGCTGTGGACCATCACTGTTGTCTCGTGAACGCTTCCAGCCGAGACTTGCGATACTTGAAACAGCCATAACCAGAGATTGTCTCAAAAGACAAAGTTTATAGTGCCCAACCTCACACAGATCGGCAAACTGCATGGTGTCCAACGCCGATACAACTAATGATTTCATGTTCAGATATTGCAAACACCTGATTTTGTTGCTTGACAAGTTCGGGAAGCCCCTGGCGCAGAACTGCGAAAAGCATCACGGAAAGTCCGCCCATGGTCTCGAAGCTTTCGTTGCACCCTAAATTAAATCCAAATGCAAATCCTTGTGAGCCTTGCCCTGAGGGTCTGAGCTTGCCATAAAACTTCAAGGCCCACATAGAATATGTGAAATGATACTTTCCACTGCCTGGTTTTGGTGATCAAGGGTCTCATCAGTCTTATCATGTATGGTGTTGATATGCCTTTGTCGCCAGCTATGGTCGGACTCTTCCATCACGCAAGGAGTCGTCAGTCTCAACTCAATCACTACCTTGTCTGCCTGGATAGGTTCCAAGCGGTCGCATTAGCTTGGCAAATCTAAATGCACTTTTTGTGCACAATCGTCGGCCTGCAGAGGATACACATATTCAATCAAATCCAGCGAGATGATGAGGAAACTTTGTTAAGAACAACACCCATCTTCCAGATATTCCGTTCGGTCGACGCACATGTCCTTGGAAGCCGGCCACATCCCGTCGCAAGGAGATGGACACTAGCTTCACGCGCACAATCTGTAGCAGTTGAATGCTACCAGATGTCCGTGAACAGGTCGAGATCAGCAAGCATGGCACCTCTTGAATGACGTGACGGATTGTGCAATGAAAGCTAGGCTGCTCCGGGCAGTCTGCCTCCGATGAAAACTGAGAATCGACGGTCTTCAGGTGCCAACACACCTGCATGTCTGCACCATTCAAGCAAGAGCTCCAAGATTGTCAAGATGGGTCCAGGGCGTATTCTAATATTGCTCGGTGTCGATCTTGCGAGCTCGGCTTGAAGCCTCTTGCCAAAGCCTGGTATATTTCTGCATTCCACTCGAGACTCGACACAAGGTGGCAGAGTCCGTAATATGCCAGCACCGGAACCTCGGAAGCAGGTACTGCCACCCGACCTGCATCTTTCCAGTGCTTCAGTCTGACATCCAAGAAGACGGAGAGACCCGCACACAACCACGTTGGCAAAGAGATCCCTGCGGATGTCCAGATCACACCTTGCAGCATGCCGCTTCCCACTTCCCTGCTCAACTTTGCCATCGTGGCCTCATGATTGAGTTGAAGATCTGAGCGTGGATGCCCTGACAGTGTGTGTCAACCGCGCGCGCGCAGCAATGGGAGCATGCCAAATCACAAAATCGATTCAGGACATGCTCCAGAACGTGCCTGCCTGCATCTCAGGCTGACCAATCAGCGAGGGATTGAACAGGGCCTCTCGCAATACAAGATGCTGCACAAAACTGCCACTGAAACCCCGGACTTCGACATGTGACACGAGCTTACAGCTTTCAGTGGCTTTCAGGCTTTCTCGGACAAGCCCCGTACCTCCGGACACTTGAAACGCTCTGAGTTCAGCCGCATCACGTTGCCATCTGGCAATTCCTCAGCTTTCGAGGCATCAAGAAGCAGTCTTGCCTTGTTCGCGACATTCATGCTTCCCGCTCAACCCAAGGCGCGTGTGTGACAGTACAGGCACTCGTTGTCTCTGCCTGGCTCCACATCTCCACTGCCCAAGCAACAGTCCTTCAGTCCATCGGTGTGCCTTCGCTAGCTCGTCATCAAAGCTTTCAGCGACGTAGCAAACCTATGCTACACGGGCAGAAGCGCATAGGACTTTAGCGCTGGAAGCAATGCGGCCTTCTCCTTCAAATCCCGTGCAATCTCCTTGGCAGCAAGCAGTACATTCCGAGCTCATCTGTGCGCAAACTGTAGCCCAAGTAGAAGGCCCCAAAGGCAATGCTGGTTTCTAACCCACCCTTACACAGAAGTTTGTGCGGATGGTACGAATGATTTGCGGGTTGCGAGTCGCTGACTGGACTTTGTAGCAGGGAATCTGGGTATTCCGCATACTGGAGAAACGAAACACTAAACCAATTCTGTTACTACATGCATGTGCTAGGTTTGGGTCGATCTGAGCCGAGACTAAAACGCTGATCTTTGTGTTTCACGGCATCAGTTTTGCTTGCTGTAGCTTACGAAACCCAGGTTTCAGCTTACGCCGCTTACTTCGATGCGTACCGTCATCAAATGTCGGCAGCCTGTAATCCTCTGAGCACTTCGGGAGGCAAAATGTTTCTCTTCGGCTTTCTTCCTGAATGTCATGTTCAGGATCTTGTTGCTGATCTTCTCAAGCTTGCCGTCTCCTTGCCAGCGAGTGAGAAAGGGACCCTGGACGGGCGGTGACTTGCTGTGACGAGGCAGCAAAGCCCAGGCTGCTATTTGTGGTTATGTTCCTGTTCTTCCAATGCAGCGTACAGCTTGAAACCTTTCTGCAACAGGAAGGGCTACTTGGAATCGCAGGAACCTATTGCTGTTTGCGGCCAGCATGCCCGCTCGGCAGTGGTCGACAACGAAGTGCCTGCTGGAGTCATAGATGATCATGTAGCGAATGGAAGGACAGCACCCCTGGCCTGACTCACCGACCAGTTTCATTAAATACCTGACGAAAGGATCTGGATGTTCTTCTGAATTTCGAAGGACATTTCCTTTCAGAACGCGCACTCCGTCAAATCTCGGCCGGCCAGATCAATTCGCGACACCGCGTGTGGCAGGAGGAACCCCTGCCACACAAATGCTCAGCTCGCCCTTCACGCCGTTAGAACCTCTGTGTGCCTCATAGACAGGCACCAGGAGGGTGACACCGTCGCCGCTGTCACACACAATCCTGCTAACATCCCAGTGCAGGTAGCTCAAGATAGCTGGAAAGCTGCTGTCCCTGTTGTTCTCCCGGATGCATACATCGCAAGAACTGCTTGGGTTGTTATGTACCTCAGCTTCACCACCAACGCAGAAGAAACCAGAGTCCAGTGACTATGCAGCCATGCCACAGTGCAGGTACGTAGAACACCTGGAAAGCTACAACGGTCTAACACAGAAGCTGCATACGCTGTGCAGAAGACCTCGAACATGATCTGCGTCATCCGCTCACGATTTGCCTGTCAAGTTGCTTGAGAAGATGAGATCACTGAAGCCCTGACGTCCTTGGGGTTCAGCGCGGCTTCAGCGAGTAGCACGGCCTGCTCCTTTGCGTCTGCCAAGTGTGATGCCGCATGACAGGGCTCACTGAGCTGCCCAGCCGTCGGTTGAACTCTGAGTTCGTTGAAGAAAGTGTGTCTCCAAATGAGCTCCATGTCCTCCCAATCCTGCATTGCAGAATCTTGAAGCAGCTTGGTAGGCAACTTCTTTGCAGGTCTGATGAAATTTGCTCAAGGTGGACCGGCTCTCCAAGCAAGTATTGAGCGCTTTGCTGCTATGCTTTGCTTGCCATGGTCATGTCAGTCCTGAACAATGCCATGCTCAACAGGGTAGGATATCTTGAGGATCCCACCTTTCGAGGGGTGCGGCACCAACAAGAATGAGGACAGGTGGTGTGCTTTTGCTGAACCATGCAGCTTCTGAAAAACATTGAGGTCCTGGCGCTTTGCTTGAGCCTCTTCTCCTCAAATCTGCAGAAGCTGCATTTGCGACAGGAGCCATGAAATGCGCTGTTGGCATTCTCACGCAAGACTTTTCATCAGGCGTCCTATGTAATGATCCTGGTCTCCGGAACCTTGCATGACATTTGCCTAAGTAACACAGGACGAAACCAACTTTTCAGTGGCGGGCACGAGGAGTCTACAGCACAAGACCAAGCGATCGCAAAGCACCTTGCAAAGCACCTTTCGACGAGAAATCAACTCAGGCCAAGGCTTGCTTTGGCCTGCCAATGATTGATGGGAATTTGCAGCTGGGCTCCTCCTGAAATGTAAGTGAGACTTGACTGCAAGCTGCTCAATTTCAGAGCTGTTCTGAACGTCCTGGCCGGCAACTCCAGCTTTGCAGATTCCACTACCGACCTTGATGGGCCAAGAGCGCCACCCGCCAGCGCTGATATGCTGATGCATGTCTGGCGCTGTGTACCGAGAAACTTGCATCTATTACCACTGTAGGCCCAAGGGCCTCCAAGACATCCAAGTGGGAGGAACGAAAACAAGACCCTCTCAGAAGACAACTTGTCAATGTGAATGCCTGCTTCCTCATTAGCAGGCAGCAGCCAGCACTAGGCGCACTCGGCAGCTCCTTGATCTTGGGAGCGGCTTTGCTGTGCGCTATGTTTGGAAAGCTGACATCTGCAGTGCTGAGTGCTTAGTAGTTGCTCGCAGCTGCTGGCAGATGATTCTGCATATGTGCTGCACGCTGCTTGAACTTGAGCTTAAGCTGGAAGAATAAATGCTCGAGCTCTGGCAACCCATGATGCATGATGCTGTGTTTCAAGCTTGGACAGGTCAGACGGGCAGATGATAATGCTAGAAAGAATGCTGCCAATTGAAACAACACGAGCATCAAGTAAAGCTTCCCTTACTGCACGCATGATCTCCGAAAAAAGCACCCTTTTCCCCACTGTTCACATGCAGACTTCAACTTCCTCCGCAGCTTCCGGACGGTTGCAGATCAAATAGCAAAGGGATGCCACACTCTAAGTGCTGCAAGCAGGAGTGCTGAGGACACGAAGCACAAGCCAACTTCCTTAGAAGCTTCCAGTCTAACATCTTGACGCCATGGACTTGCTGCTGCAGAAGACTTGAATCCAAGATCATCCAAGAATCCGCTACAACAGGCCCGTGCATACGTAGGCAAGCCACCGTCGACCAGTTGATGGCAGAATGAACGGTAAGAGTTCCTAGGACCATCCACGGAGAAATCGCTCCAAATAACGACCTGAGCATGTATACGGTCGCAGCATTTCGTAACAAATTGCCTCTGAAAAGAGACGAGCCTGGTCGGTGCCTGACACTTCTAACACCAGCACAAATGACAGGAGACATGGAGATGTGAAGCGCATGCGCGCTGCATCGCTCTAGGATTCCCCAAGCTGGATGCAAACTGAGAGGATCTTCTCGCCCAGTCTGCGCCGCTAGCAGGTGAAATGCCTTACAAGTGGGGGGAATTCTTCATTGTCAGGCGGCCTTGGAATGACGTAGGTGATACTGCAGAAAAAGCACGCCAGCAGATATGCAAGCGAGCAACTTCCACTGCCTTAGGGTCGCCAGCCTTTGCAGCTCGAAGGAGTTGTATTGCTGTGATCGACTGAACAACGGTGAAGGCGAGCTCCAGAGCCGTCCAGCCCAAACCTGAACAACAAACCTTTTTATGTGTATGTCGTAGCATGAACAACCAACCAATCTCAGCGCATGGTTCTCGCCTAAAGCGAAGGTCGCTGTGAAGCTCGCTGCCCAGCCGGACACAAACAGCATGGCTACTCGAATGCTCTCCTCACAAGGGTCAGGTGGCAAATCTTGAAAGATGGAGTTGACCGGCTGACACAACATTTTCGCCTCTGCTGGGCCAGAAAGGAGAACGGTTACCAGCTGCAACTCCGCTTGCTGCGATGGCGAATCAGTCAAGAGTGCCTGCGCTTGAGTTTAGATTTGAAATTCTGCGCGGGCTCAGGGCCGAAGGGATGTCTCCAGGGTTCTGCAGTTTTTGGTGCAGGGTTACGGAGCTTGTCAGTCAATGGCCGCACATGCTGGGCAAGGCACGCGCTGTACAGAAGCAAGGCATGCATTCCTGGGTGGAACGACGTGAGCTGAGCTGTGCTGAGTTCAAGCCTGTAGAACTCCACAGAGGCAGGACTTTGTGACTGTTGCTAACGCATTTTTACTGATTCAGGGCCCCAGGCGGTTTATGCTCGGATGGTTAACGGCTCAGTGGTTTAAGGAGGTTGGGGACACCCCATGTCGGCATTTCAGGGCATAAAGGCCTACGCACGAAGACGCGACCCTGCAAGCTGACAGGTATTCTGCGGACGCGACCCCGCAAGATAGCGCGCACTCAATCGCAGAGACCGGAATTTCATGTGTGGCAGGGCGCCTTAGTCCATATTTGGGCTTTCTGCCAGAAAATGTTTCAAGGTGGTCACTTTTCGGAGACGGGCTTCAGAGCTTTCAATCTTGCCTTTTCGCTTGTGTATTTAATATCGTAGTTTCGTTGAAAATCACATTCTGGCGTCTCGAGAGTAGAGCTGCTGAAGTTCTGAAGTCTTGAGCTCGTGGCCAAGCCCCAAGTGCCGCAAGATTGCTGCAAGATCCAAGATGTGAACGTGAAGCATTCGAAACAGCTCATGCTCTAGCCTTGGTTCCCAAGATGAAGGGGACGCGAAAGACCAGCGCCGCCCACCAGCCACCAGCACCCCAGAGGAGAATCACCCAGTCCACGCGCGCCTGGGTTCGAAAGGCTGATGCAACACTCACTGTTGCTTCGCTCACTCACATGCCTCTACGTGCTCCTAGTCAGTGCTCGTGCTTTAGGGTGGCATCGTTCATCCAGTAGTAGGCGGCAAGAAATGGAGCTATAGAAATGAGAACGAACCTAAGCTTCAACGCACTTCTTGCGCTTGCGGCTTTGAGCTAGTGCCACCAGTGGACATCACGTAATTAATTGACGAGCCGGTCTAGAACGAGAGGCGGCAGGCAGCAGCGCACCTTCCGAGAAAACTCCTCAATCTCTTCTTCACTTGGAAGCGGTGTGTAGTCCTGCATGCCTGGCCAGGCTTCACCTTCCTAAGCGCAGAGCACAAGCCAAAAGGACTTCGCAGTCTGCTGCAACTGCGCTTGTTTGTGATATGCTCTTCTCCACTCTGCCTGAAATGAGGGTCGCCGCGTTCCTGCAAGTTGCTGCAACCCAGAATCAGAATGCAAAAAGCCACACAGCGCGTTCCATCGCCGAAACTCACAAAACAAGGCAAGGAATGTTCCCTCTCCATTGATACGCAATGCTCAGCCCCTGAGGTTCGCCGTGTCACGATGCACCCCTGCGTTCGGAATAAATCCACACGCTTATCTACGCATGTAAGAACTGCAAGGATGCAGATGGATCTGCTTGCTTTCTGCAAGGTCTCCTGGACACTGCAAGGCACTGTGAACAGCGCTGGCCATGTAAATCAGCATCTTTTTTCCAGCCCGTATGCTGTAGCGCAGCACACAAGGATTCAGGAAGCAATGCCTGTACATGCTGGGATGTGAGCATCATGCCATCCACACGCTGGCTTGCTTTGACGGGCTCAGAGAGCTTCTGTATTAATCTTTGGAAAGGTTGCTTAAGCTGGCTGCAAAGAAGCCGTGCGCAGTACTGTATGCGGATGGTCCTGACCTCAGATTGGGCTAGGCAGGTGCTTCAGGCGTGGGGTTTTGTGAAGAGGCGCTGAGTAGCCACGTCAGTGCACATGTGACACGGATGTTGCGGCAGCAAACCAACTCAACTCATTTTAGTCTGAAATGGAATGACCGAAACGCCGTTGTGGCGCCTGAGCATGCAGCCACTTGTCACCCTCACGCCAGAAAAACAAACGGTACATAGGACATGAGCAGACGGTTACCGCTCAGATCTTCCATGTCGTCTAACGAATTCTCTTTCACACCCGCATCATCAAATGATGAACTGGCCGGAGAATGCAACTACGCTCACTTCCTCGTTTGTGTGCCCCCTCTCCGTGTCGCAGTTGATGTCCTGGTCCGTTGTTGGAGATTTCGTTTGCGACCAAAACAAACATCTTTGAACAATTCTCATGGGCTCTCGGTGGCCGGCTCCTAGTCCACTGCCTTTTTGTTTTCCCTTTAGCAAGCATAAGACCGCCCATTAGCTCCGACATTGACGGTCATCCTGCAAATCTTTCCCAAAACCATTTCCAGTTCCATCCTCATCTATGGCCACATCGACCGACGAGGAAGCAGCACGAAGGATGCGTGCCCACCCTCCATCAGAGCCCCACCTTTTGGACTGGCTCGCAATGGCCAGTGGGCGGGCTCCAACGGTCGTTCCAAGAGGCACAGTGGCCCCGCCATTGCTCCAGCCAGGCACACTTCTCGTGGACAGGACAGATGCACATTGAACAGATTGACCTTGCTGTGTCATTGCTCTAGCTTCAGAAAAAGGTACTCAACTTCATGTGGGGCCATCACAGCAAGGCCGTGTTAAAATAGGCCTTGTACAAGCCGGTATCACATGATGGTCGTTTCAAGATCCCGCCTGTGCCGGCCGTAAAACCATGGGCTCCCTGCTGGACTGCAATCCAACCAACCTCCTCATCCTGAACGTTAGAGCCTCCATGCTCAGATGTTTCGGCCATATCCAGGGCCACCTGGCTTCCCACCATTTCTCCCACCCACCAAGCTTTTGCAAAAAATCAAGTCTACATCTGAGTGGAATACCCAGGCATCAGCCGGGTTCACACTGTTGACGCCCACCTGCAAAACATTCAGATACATCCTGCTGCACTGTGCCCCTAAAGCTGCTAAGTCACAGTAAACCAGGGGGTTGAATCAGCAGCTGGCAAGCCAACTTCGTTGTTTACGGTCTGGATCATGGTCAGGAAGGCGGGCTTGACAGGGAATTGGTGCTGGAAGCTCACTTTTTGCCATGATGTCTGAAGCCCTCCTCCAGGACAGACGCTGACTTGCAGGTAAAGTGGAGACTCGTGGGCATCACAGAATATCAGAAAAAGCCAGGATGCGTGGATTTGAGCTTTTGACATCCCATGGCCTGGAGGTCGGCACTTGTTCTGGGCTGCGAGCTTTGAAGTTGAGGTGCGACCAGCTTCAAGCCAGAGCCCACCTGCACAGCGCAGAGAGAATAAAAATAGGCCGTTTTGCCACCATGAGGCTTTTGCCTCCGAAGCCCCTCAGCCCGTTCAGGGTTGACACAAACGTGATAGCTCCATCTTCGCCCGGAGCTCTGACAGCTCAGACTCCGGAGCTTCGTATTTCAAAACGGGCGCTTCTGAAAACACCTCTGACTTACAGTCTGATCGCGATTCACAATGCCCGTCTCTCAATGCCACAAAGCACGCCACCCCCAAAAAGCCAGGACAACAAAAACAGTTTGAAGCTTACTTACTCAAAGGTGCTGGGAGCTTGTCCCGAGGTGCCAGGTTCGGCTGACCTATGTGCTTAATTTTCTGTAGGGTTGAGAGTTGCAGGTTTCTTGTGCCCTTGGTTGAAACATGTTCCTACCATCGACAATCACTCAGCAGTTCTGGCTTCGTAGTAGGTCCTGACAACAAGGCTCTCAAGAGAAATCGAAATACACTGCCCGGGCAACAGACAATGGGGACATTGAATTGTCAGTCGACTCTTGTGGGGGGGGGGGCTTGATGCGCCCTAAGCGGCCTGCCTTGGAGCTGAGACGCACCAGCCGGCATTGCCATGAAACTCACAGTCATGATAATCTGCGGGCTGCCGACTATGTTGCTGCCTGGCGGTGTTGCGACAATAGCCTGGAAGCTGCTGTTGGTTACTCCTTTGATTCGGACACTTGCAGGGAGGCCACCTTCGCCAGAGGGTGCAAGCACAACGACTGGAATGTCAGCAAAAGCGGCGGTAAAGGCCACACTGGTCCATACCCCACTTCGCAAAGTCACTTCACCGACCTGCAGACTTGCAGATCCTGTGAAGGGGATTGTTGTAGTCGTTGTAGTGGTCATGGGCCCAATGGCAAATGCTGTAGACCAAGCAAGGATGCTTGCCACTTCGCCTGTATGCGCGCGTTCTCTGTCGCAGTAAACATCTTCGTCAACGTGAAGGCTTACCGAGGAGCTGGACGAGCTGGACAATCGGAGCCAACCACCATTCTCTCCGTTGCGCGTCGTCTGGCTGGCCACCACGAGAGGTGCGCTGGTCATCAAGTCCACACCCAGCCCCACCTCCGTGGCTCCATCATCTACACCCTTCACATCCGTTCCTGTCAACACGGCACTGTAGGTGACTGATGCTCCCAGCTCTGTATCGAAGCTGCCGTGTCCAACTTCCATGGCCACATACCCCATTTGCTCTGAGAGACTGACATCTCCGACTTTGGAGGTCTCCGCTGACTCCAAGGCAACTGACAGTTCCGCCTTGGAAAGCTGGTGACACGCTAAAGTGAGCCATGGCTTGGAAAAGAATCTGGGCACGGCCCCTTTCTCGTTGTTGGCTGTCTGCAAGTTTGCTACCACAGCAGGCGCAGAAAAGAATGGTGTCTGGAAGCTGACTACGTCCCAGCCTGCCACGACTCCTTGAGCCTTGCAGCTAGTACCGATTTGTCTTGCTGAAATCTCCTTCCGCCCGGCTTCGAGACGCTTTCCGTCAGGAAGCGTGTGCACTCCGGGTAGAACAGCCATGTAAGACACCGCCATATCTGACCGGTTGGCGACGGTCGGACCAGGCGGAACCACAATTAAGGCCTGAAAGCCAGTCGCAGACACTGATTTGATTCGCATGGTCAATGGGACGGGGGCCCCCACACCACCATCCCCCGGCAGCACCACCACTACAGGCGGCCCCTCGAAGTAGTTCTGGAAGGAGATGCTTTGCCACGCAGTACTGTCGCCTCACAACTTTTACCATGTGTCAAGCTAGACAATTCACATCAACACTGAGAAACCCCACCTCTGACCATCGCTGTGCCAACTTCAACCATCGCATAGCCGCTTGCATAGGTGGTCGATACAGAAGACGTGCTGGTAGCCATCGGAGTCGTTGTCGTTGCTGTGGTGGTCGTAGTGGTTGTGGCGGTCGTGGTGGTTGTGGTAGTCGTCGTAGTTGTGGTGGTTGTGGTGGTTGTGGTTGTTGTAGTGGTCGTCGTGGTTGTGGTGGTTGTGGTAGTCGTCGTAGTTGTGGTGGTTGTGGTGGTTGTGGTGGTTGTGGTTGATGTTGTGGTCGTTGTGGTGGTTATAGTCGGCGTGGTTGTGGTGACCATCGTTGTTGTGGAACTTGCAGGGCTCGTGCTGTATCCGCCTGGCAACTCAATGCTGTCTGACCAAGCTATCAATGCTGCTTGCTCACTGGTGTGCTTCCTCTCATCATCGCAGTATGTATCTTCGTCAATGAAGATGGAGACTGATGAGCTAGCCACGGAAGAAACTCGAAGAAATCCACCGTCGCTTCCTTCTCGAGTGATTTGGCTCCCAATCAGGAGAGGAGAAGTGGTCTGCAGGTCTGTCTGCAAGGATACCTGCGTGACACCATCATCCAAGCCTTTTACAACAAGTCCAGTAACCAGCGCCGTGTAGAAAATCTGTTGCGAGGCAACCTGAATGCTTCCTTGCCCCACCTCCATGGCAACGTACCCCACTTCCTCCGGCACTGCGACTGTTCCGACACTGGCCGTCTCTCCAGACTCCAAAGCAATCTGAACAGACAGCGCCGACAGCGAAGACGCAGCAACGGCAAGCCACGGCTTAGAAAACGTTGCTGGTACGTTTCCATCCTCGTTGTGGGCGGTCTGCAACGTGAGCATGAGCGCCGGAGGCGCTCCAAACGGGCCCCAGAAATCAAGCGTCGCCCAGCTTCGGGACACAGAACCCTGGCAGTTGGTGGAGGCTTGTCTGGCCATGGTTTGCATGCGCCCAGCTTCGAACCTTTTGCCATCAGGAAGCTGATGAACACCAGCTGCCGCTGCCATGTATGAAATTGACATGGCAGAATGGTTTCCAGATTGACCCGGTGGCACAGCAACAAGTGCCTCAAATCCGTCTTTGGTGACACCCCGAATTCGAACAGTAGCAGGAACTGCCTGTCCCGATGGGAGTAGAACGATCACGGGCGGTTGCTCAAAGGGGCTGCGCAAGTTGAAGAGTTGCCAGCCACCTTGACCTGCGACAGACTTGCCAACAAGTCAACTGTTACAGCAACCGCCCAAGTTTCTCCACCATCAGATCAAGACCAGCCTGTCACAGTGATCTCCCCAACTTCCAAGAAAGGACCGGACACAGGCGGGGGCCGCTCCCGCGTTGTGGTTGTGGTGGTTGTCGTGGTTGTGGTGGTGGTTGTAGTAGTTCCAGTGGTGCCGCCAATCAACCTAGCAGAGCACTTCAGCATGGAGAAGTCGACAACATCCAAGGGGTAACAAGTCAAGCTGAGGAATCCACCGGCATCTGTAGGCATCTAAGACACCCCTTATGTCACCCTCAGATAAATGGTCGCGATTGCCAACCAGCTTGTTATTTGACGTGGGGATCGCATCGAAGTAGTACCCGTTAGCAATCGTGCGATTGCTGCTTCTCTGTCGGTAGTAGTGCATGATGCTCTCCTTGGACATGGCAGGTCACATGGAAATTGTGCAGATGGACAACTAGCCTATAACCTATTGGACGATGCCATTTTCTTGCGGACAGACTGGGAAAACCTCAGTACTTTCTAAACAACACAATTGGAGCCCCACAAGGAGGCAGTAGCGAAACTGAGGGGTTCGTGATTAGCTTGAAGTGCAAGCACATCTAAGCTGGGATGACGCTCTACGCTCTCTGACATGGCAAATCTGCGGCAAGACTCGTAGTCGTATGCGGCATGACCAATTTGCGGATCCGCTCCACCATCATCAGCCGAGCCGATGTACGTCCTCTCTGAGGGAAGGTACTGTGACACCCATCGACTGTCAACGTTCTCCCAGTACATTTTCAAAGCGGGGCCCTTTCCATAGTACTCCGCTTGAGCGTCTGCCCTTTTCTGCTCGTGGTTGATCCCCAGACCTGCAAGGCATGTTTTGGATCTTGCAAGCACGGACCATGCACCGCTATGCACCTGAGTGAAGCCGAGCAGCAGTGGCCGATTTCATGGATCATGCTACCTTTGTGATTCATGTTCTTGCACCATCCCAAATTAATCCTTCCACGGCTGGAAGGCCTGCCCAAATTGGACCAGCAGCTCCCAGTATCGTAGATACCAATCAAATAAAAAGGATAACTGGCGTTGTCATCCTCAATCACTGCAACACACGTGTGAGTGCGCCAGTCCGCTGCCGCCGCTCTGAAGGCCTCTTTCCGGGTGTTGTCCACATCTGTGTCAAACTTGTAACGCACTATCACATACTCCTCCCACTGTGGAACCATGCCCTCCGGTGCCTCTGTGGTACGCTCAATCCATGGCCGACCAGCTTGGCAACCAGGATTGTCATTGCAAGGCCTCTCCCACATGGGATTGGCTAAGCCTTCACCGCCTTGAAGGAGGCTTTCATCAGTTGGCTCTCCATCATCAAATGGCACGCCATCCTCCAATACCGCGGGAGTAATTCGTCTACCTGCGACCACAGAATCGACGTAGGCCATAGAGGCAGCACTGAGCTTGATAAAGCGCGCACGGACCGATCCGCCTCCTTCAAATGGGCCCACCCAGCGGTAAACTCGCATCGGGCATGAATCTTGGGTCTCGCAGCTGCTCAAAGGAGATGGCAAGGTGAGACCAGGCCGGGGGATTCCTCCCCAAACGGCTCGGTTCAGGCGAGTTGCCCCACATCGGCATTCATCATTCTCAACCAAAGCAAATAAATCTAGGCCTTGACTAATGCAGAACTCAAAACACAATGGCGCTGTGAGCTCGTTCGACCGCATTCTGAAAAACCTCAGATGTCTCATAGCGGCCATTTCAGGCTTCCAGCACAGACTGAAGACAAAGGCACGGCATACCACCACGGCATGGTGTATCCTGGAAGAGCCAATCTCGAATCGCAACGTGCAGTTCTGGGCTGGTTAGTGACTATTGGCCTGCAAGGCTCGATGCTCGATCAGGTACACAAGGGGAGGTGAGCAGTCCTGATTCCAGTCGATGCAAATCTCGTCAGCCCCATCTTCCGAAACATTTCCGTCATCTCCTTCAAAAAGAAACAGGACTCATAGCGGTTCTGCGTCTGATCTTGGAAGGTACTCCGGCCGTTCATTTGGCGAGTAAAACTGACGAGGACATGAAGGCCTGCTGCGAAGCAGCCCATGCATTCGAAGTTGGTGTCAGATTCCACCTGCGCGTCCGTGTCGTCACCTCCAGCTCAATCAGCTCAAGAGCTCAACAAACGACTTCATCACAGCAAGGCAGCAAGATGCCACAGGTGACACCAGGCACAGTGTGCACTCCGTGCCTCCTTCGAGCTCGTCCTCAACATCGTCGATGGGCTCACACTGGTTGGAGCAACCCATAACGCCACAGTGGCACCGCCTCCAGTCAAACGTCTCTTGAGTCTGTTCTGCGCGTGAACTGAGGTCGTCCAAGTGCTGGTGCCTGAAGCGTCTCGGCTTGGCATACTGCTCGCAAAGAGCAGCAGGCAGCAGATCTCCATCAGTCGAGTTGCACGTCACATTGCGTTGCTGAAAGGCCAAATTTGGTCGCGACTTTTTGAGAGAGGACAGGCAAATTCGAGTGCAATCCCCGTAAGCTGAGGCCACCCAGGAAGCATGTTGGTGCTCGGAGGCAACAATCACGCCTGAAGTCGAGCGATGCCTAAAGCAGGGCAATGTGCAGTTGACAGATAAGGCTACCAAAGCAATCCAAGGGGCTGGATAAAAAGGGTTCCACTACTGCGTGGACAGGTATCAGAGCTTGGAGGTTGCAAAGGGACATCATCTCCTGCTGCTTGCTGAAATTGCATGCTGGCAGCCAACATGTACAAAGAAGGTGTCATTTCAATCTTCAACCGTTGCTTCTGACCTGCCGCGTGTGGCAGAAGGCGAATTATCAGGTAGACGCCAGCCTCTTTTGAGTCGTTCAGGACAACTCGGGCTGCAAGCACCAATCAAATCTTTGTGAGTACTCAGCTGGTTTGGAAAGATGCTGAGGAAGTCACCAGCTTGAGCATACTGCGCCAGAATCGAGAAGCTTAGTAGAGCGTAGGCAGTTGCTTGGGCCCAAATGGCTACATGCCCATGTGCTGCACAGCCTGGTCAAGTTGATCTGTACGACAACTCCCGAGGAGCGCAGCTGATGAAGTCGAGTGTATGTGTGCCTTTTTCATCCATCTAAGATGCATCCAGTGATCTGGTCCGCTTCCATTTCTGCCAAGCAGAAAAGAAGTTGTGCCTGCGCATGATATTGCCTCATGAATGCGACAGGTAAACCATACTAGTCATCACACACCTGCAGCAGCATGCCAACAAATAGCACCAGCCGTCACTGTGTCACTAGCGCAAACGAGCTGCAGCAGTTCGTGAAAGTCCTTCGCGTCATCTCCGCACCGACTAGTTTCCTGTGATCCGTATTAGCTGATTGGGCCCTCCAAATACAGAATGCAGTACCGAAAGTCTTGTTCCGACACCTCCCACGCCAAGCTGCTCTCGAAGCTGATCATCCACGTCCTGATCCAATCCACGACAGCGAGGGTCGTTTGGAACGAGAGTCTGAAAGATCCCGTTCGAGTGCAGCTCTTTCCTGAAGCATGCATTGGTTGAAGATCGGTGCAGAAATTCTCTGTCTGTGTTTTGAAGTTGCTTTGCTTTGTCTTGCTTTGCCCTGCTTGAAGTTGAGGAAACCTTGCGCAGGTCCTCTCGTCACGACTTTCGGGCGCTTGATGCAAGAGAATTCTTAGAGCCGGCGAGAACTTCCATTCAAGCTGCCAAACAAACTGTTTGTTGTTCAGGCATTCTCGGTCACTACGGTGCCTCTGCCTCTCTCTCGCTCTCTCTCTCTGCTTCTTCGGGCTATACCCAAAAGGAGCCTCAACGCCTTAGGAACCACCAACTTGAGGGGCGAGCAGTAGAAAAAAAGGAGGGAAGGTACATGCCAAAAAGAAGCACAAACCTCGTCGAGGGCCCTTGTCCGCCTCACTTTGCACTCCACTTTTCTTTCCACTCACTTTCCACTGCCTTCTCCTCTCCAGTTTCCCCGTTCGTTGCTCCACTTTTCACTCCACTTTCCAGTCAACTCTCCACTCTACTCTGGAATCCACTCTCACTTCAGTGTCCACTCCAGTTTCCACTCCACTGTTGTTCACTTCACTCTCTGCGTCACTCACCACTCCACTCTGCACTGTACTCTACACTCCACTCACCAGTCTACACTCCTCTTTCCACTCCATTTTCCACCTCGCTCTCCACCTCACTTTCTACTCACACCTTTCCTTCCACTCCACCCCATTCCGCGGTGGCGCAAGTTGCATTGGCCCTGCATTCTTTGCCAAAGTCCAAGAGCCATGACAGGCACGAGGATGGCGAGTCTGACTGCTCCTCCCCCTCCAAATCTACAGTTTCTTGTGAACGGATCACGCTCGACCCCCCCCCTGCCCCCTGTGACGCTGTGATATGTCACACCATATGTCATTTTCCAAACCTTGAAAGTCTTCAGTGCTCAAGCAAGACTAAACTCAAGCCTAGCTCCGCTTTCGCGATTAAGCTAGTGCTACCAAATCCTCCTTGTTGACGGCTCCGACTTAACTCTCCTCCTTCAATTTGGACCGGAGATCGGGACTGGCTGAAAGTCCTTGTGCTGAACACCGGAAGAGAAAGGAGAAACCAAGAACCCAACACCTGCCATCGAAGGTCCTTTACACATCTTTGAAGAAGGTGCTGGAGTGGAGCGTCTTGCAGCATGTTTGCCAACAAAAACGGTTTGCCACCACCCCGCTCTCAGCTATCGCTACTCTTGGCTCGCTCTCTGTCTGTTCCTCTCTCTCTCTCTCGAGCCTTCGGCGCAGGATTCTGCAGCCCCTGTTCCACTCAAATGCCCATGCCCTACAAGCCTCTCGCGGATAACAGTGCAGGCTCACTTCCAACTTCTCCCATGCTCCAGCTAGTTGAGAAACCATCTGTGTCGGCGATTTGGCAGGGAAGGTTGTGATGATTTTCGGGCTTTGGTATGTCACGAATGCCAACGCACGGATTCTCCCCAACTTCTGCTGCCTGGCCTTTCCATAGCATTTCCTTAACAACTCCTTTCACCTGCCTCATCATACGCCTGTTGCTGAAGGTGGCTCCCATGAGCGCCAATCAGCTTCCAACGCGCAAGGAAAGAGCAGCATGTTCGGTAGCAAACCCCTCATTTCCAATTGCAGCCTACATGGTGTACCCTGGTTCCCCACGCCACAAGCTGATAAAAGCTGTGCAAGGTGTCAAACCCGTTAAGGTCCTGCCTTTGTCTTAACTAGGGAGGCTTGATTGTGTTTCCAGGGCTTTCTAGGGTATACTACATGCACATATAGAAAGGTATGTAACGACGCACGGATTAAGAGCCCATACTGGGGGTGCAGAGTTCCAACCCTTCAATCCCATCAGGCCCGTGAGCTTAGATACCCTTCTTCCCTTCTACATGAGCCATTCGCTATCCGAGGGTTGTGTGAGGCTGTGCCGCGGGCTCGTTGCGTCCCTTCATCAACCTCTACTTGTGGGAAGTGAGCATTCACTGCGTGGTGCCTTGTTGGGACTACCAGATGCCTAACTAGGACAGATCACTAACTCTCTGTGGCGCATGTGGCTTACATTGCCAGATGCCATCCTCCTTTATCCTACACGCTGTTTTTTACTAAGCGTCATGAGCAGTTGGAGACCACCACCGCCGAATACGAACATCTGAATTGTTCCGAGAGTGTACGCCCTCCTTGGCCGGACGTACAGTTCTTGACATTTTCAGCCAGCAACACCGGTCAGAATAAAAAGTAGAGGTTCAGGAACTTGCCGCGCGAGATCGGATGGCCGAGTTTGGCGTAGGAAGAAAGCAGCGAAGTGATCATTGCCTCCTACCAGCTGGCCAAAAATTTGGAATATTGAATATGAGCATGGATGAGTGGATGAGAGAACACATGACATCAGTCCTCATTCTGATCAAGGAACTCCGGCTCTAAGAAATGCCAGTTCCAGGCCCACTCTTGCCCGACATTGTTTACACAGCTTTGCTGCCAATCGAACCTTGCAACCATCGTAGTCAAAAAAGACTGCTTGTTCGCTTCCAACTCTGACTTAGCAGCAGTCCCATCTTCAAATGCCCAGCACCATCGCGCCAATAGAAGGCATTGTCGGTAGTGAGGTCGTTGTGACCAAAGGCAACCTGACATTGGACATAGCAGACGCAACCAGCGTGGATGAAGCAGATGTTTACAGTATCTAAGTCTTTCTGCAGAAGGTACATATATAGTCAAAGAAAGCTGAAGGATCTCAAGTCAGGACAGTCAGACTCTGGTCATGGACTTCCTGAAAGAGGGGGAAGCCTCCGGGAAAAGGATGTCAGGCGTGGTGGGAAGGGGGTGCAGACTCCATGTTGACGTTTCAGACAAAGTCATTTGCAGCCCCCATCTACACAACCTAAAAAACTGAACAGGTGCCCCACGCTGTTGAAATACGAATAGATTTCAACCCTTGCCTGGCATGCAGTGTGCGGCGGCATACAATTTTGCGGACATGGCTGTTCCGCAGGAAGGCCAAGAATCCTGTTTGTTGGCAGGGCTTGCTGGTGTGCCTTGAGAGAAGCGAGGAACAAGAACCTCCCAGCAGAAAAGCCCTCAA
Organism: Symbiodinium pilosum; assembly: GCA_905231905.1. Lineage (NCBI taxonomy): Eukaryota > Dinophyceae > Suessiales > Symbiodiniaceae > Symbiodinium > Symbiodinium pilosum. The sequence continues at coordinate 113,752 of CAJNIZ010028668.1, read as the reverse complement.
GCCAGCATCACATGAAGCACTCCCTTGAAATCGTTCGCCAAACAAATCATTGTTGACAGGCTTCGTGCTCCTTCCATGTTGCATGTTCGGGAAAGTGATCAACGACTATTCACGCGAGGCATTTCCAAGGTACTACTGATTACTACCGCTGAATTGTTACAGTCGCCCTTCACTCACTTTTCTATCGGTTCGGTTCTGAAAAGAGTAACGGAGTCGCGTAACGTCACTCGCACTCCGTTCCATAGCTCAGATGTAGATGATAGAAACCAACAACGTCGAAGTTGGGACAGACACCTGATTGACCACTTCGTTCAGCCGGCCAAAACGACGACGAACTTCCAAATGAGACAAGCAGTGGTTGCAGAACCTGTTTCCACGTTCTGGCCCATTCTGTGATGCTCTTTAAAACCTATCTGCACCAACCGCATAGCGGCGCTGCCGCAACAGTTGCTGCCAAGGAGCCATGTCCCTTTCGAGCGCTAAGCTTGTGAGAATGTCAGACATGTCCCAGATCAGCTCCCACTCCTAACAGAAAGAAAGAATATCAGAGAATTACTGAAAATGGGAAAAACCAAACTCCTTCTTTCTTCCCGCCCGTCTCCTTTCCAACCAGCTCCGGGGGGCAACTCCAAGTCATCCAGTCAGCATTCACACGCTTCCCCTTCACTGTCTTTTGCACCGTCTGCTTCAGGCCCATCCAGCCGCTGACCATGCAGAGCAACCACATTTGCCCTTGAGTACCAGCAGACGACAGTGGATAGGGATTGACTCACTGTGAACATGAAGGCAGATCCCTAGTTGAAGATCAGTCTCGGTGGGTGTGGTGAAAGCGAGGCATGTGACTCACCACGGCACTGGAGCTGTTGATCAAGAACCAGGACCGCACATGCAGCCTAGCGCCAGTTTCAACGAAGAGAAGCTGCTCCTCTAGCGTCTACAGTCTGCAAGCATCTGCAAGCCCTGCAGATGTTCTAGGGGTTTTTTGCTGGGCTCTGCAAGGCAATAGTCATGTCCTCCAGCGTTGCGGCATCGCGAACTCGATGCTTCAGCGTGTGGAATTCGCCTCCGAAACCCAGCACTTCCGTCAGCAGGCAGAACTCGCCTGAACGCAGGATGCTCATCCTGAGGCATACAGATCACCGACATGATTGCAACAGGAGCCTGTTGTGGAGTTCAGGTCCACGAAGAAGCCTGAACCAAAACTCATTCCAGGCAAATCCAGATGGCTACAGGACACTGATGCTGCTCAGAGGCACTTTGGCGTTCGGAGGCAATCCACGATCTCCGGGGCCAAATGATGATAAAAGAGTGCCTCGCACTCGCACACATCGGATGTAGCCACCAGCAGGCGCATGGCCCCAAGTTTTTGCAAGTTGCACTTCAGGAAGAAACGGGATGGCAGCTCAACAGACCCAGAGTAGCTGACCTCCAGCACGGCCTTGTCTCCTTTGACCCCATCTGCCACCTTCTTTTCCAGATTCCGCACCGAAGTGACCACTACGCCATCCGGCAGGTGCTGCCCAAACTGAAGCATTTTGGTCAGCAGCGCCGGTCCGGATGGGGACGTCAAGTCGTCTACCTCGCTGCTAGGCTACAATCCCGTGGTGAAAAGCCCATCAAGGCTGTTAAGCACGATCTGGAGGAATGCTCAAAGCAAGTCTAGCGGCGCAAATCGGGAAAACCAGCCCCGTCAGCTTTCCCCTTGCATGTCGGCCTGCAGAGGGCAAGCTACCACAAGCATAAACCACGGATAATTGAACGTTTTGCTCCAGATGAGTTTGGGAATTTGCCACGCACAACCCTTTGCAACGTTCATCGCAAGCTCAAGTCCTAGGCTCGGGTCTACGCTCACAATGGCTTTTTAAGTTGGCATTGGCGCACATGCCAGTCAAGACTGATGCTCCAAGATGGTGATAGGCCTTTGCAGCACATCATCTTCAGCAAGGTTGTAAGAACACCCAGCACCATCGTTTCACGGAGGTACAGGCAAACGCCGCTGACCTGTGCTCTATGGCTCGCAAAATCTTAAGATTCACGAGGATTCGCGAACAGGTGCATGTCGGTCCATTTGACTGAGTGGCCACGACCACGCAGAAGGTCACAGCATAACTCCATGGCATCTGATGACTTGCCGCAGCTCAAACTGCAGAAGCCGCAAAGATAACCCCAAGGTTTATGCTGGTGCTTGGAGGCAGGGAAAAAGCCAACACACTGACATCGTGCTCGTATCAGGTCACACGCGTCGCTGGCCGAATACTGTAGACTGTAGAGGAAACGGCTTCTTTTTCTTTGCTCTGCGAATGCCTAAGTCAAACTGCTCAGCGTGTCGTGGTCTCATCCTGAGGTTTCCCAGTATTTGCCAAGCCACGGCACAAAGTCAGACATCAACAAACTTCCCCTTTAGTGGCCTTCTCCAGCCCGAAGCACTCCAGCACAGCCACAGGCCACAGAGCCGTCACTGGCCGTCCGGAAGTGGTCTTACACCGGTCCCGCTTGCTGCTTGGCTCGATTCAACTTTTCCAGCTCCAGGACCAGGGTGCCAGTATGTGCCAGTCCAGTTGCCCAGCAAATCCACCAACAAGATCGTTCCTCTCCATCCCGCGCGGTTCGGAACTAAGTCCCGCCTGACCCAACTCGGTCCAGCTTTTGCTGCAGCATCTTCCTGCAATCAAGCATTACGAACACCAGGGGTGAGGATCCAAATTCAAAGTTCAAACACCTCAGTATCAAAAAACATTGCTTTAGAATAGGGCTCGGAACAGTGTAGATGGCACGGTTCCAATCGTCAGAAAGCAAATAAAGGATCAAAACGTTCAGTACTGCAGTTGGAGTTAGACAGCCTCAAGGCTGCGACCCCCCCCCCAATTCCAAAACGTGAATCAAAGACGGAGACCTGTTGGTGTAAGAAAACATTTTGGGTCCTTTTGGGCCCTGTACAGCATGAGGGGCCACAGGAGGCCAGGGCCGCTGGCTCTGTTTGCCGGAAGTCTACTCTTCGGGTGTGGTCTTTGATCCCTGCCCCAAGGCTTCAGCACAGCCGTCCTCTGCACTAGGCTCTTCGCAAAAGCCATCTGCTTCTTCCAGAAAATAGGAACCTTGTAAACGATGCCATGTCAGTTAATTCTCAACACACACACACACACACGCCCACAAAACTTTTCACTCAGCAGCTGAATGCAAATTACTTGAGGATCTTGAGGCTTCCTAAGGGCAGCATGTGTGGGACTGCTCAGTGTCTATTAAACTGAGAGACGCCAGCGAGCGTGTTGTGGTCAGCGTCAAGCACGACCAGCTCTCGCTGGCTTGCATTGACAGCGGCCTCGTCATGCTTCTTGGCGTTCTCGACGGTCACCTCAGGGCTAGCACATTGCTGGACCTGGACTCGACTGCCTGGGGAAAGCTCAGGCCGCAGCGATGAAGTCATGTTCCCCATGCAAAACCAGCACTGCTCCCCGGAAGCCTCGCAAAAAGTCCTCGCTTCCCAGGATCCGCAACTGAGCCTTCAGAGCTAGTAATTGGAGCAATACTCACGGTTCATGTTGCACCGGCCACGAGTCACAGGTTTTGGCCTCACCAGGTTCACACCCTGTAGGTAAAGATGCTCGAAGTGCTTTCGAAAGCTCCTGGCAGGGGTAGTCGTTGCTCGAAGCTGAGTTGAAATGGCATAACGTCCTCGAACATATGCGCCTTAGCTCAGGAGGGAAGACGAGAAAAGGTGAGCTGAGTCGCTGGCGGCAGAGAATACTCACTGTGCTGCATGCAAGGCGCGGCCTGTTCAGCTGAGTCTCCAAGCCATGAAAGAAGTTGATCATAACGCTCAGCTCCACTTGTGGCGAAGCCAGAATCCAAAATCAGACCGTCAAATCGCTCCTTTCAACAATGACAGACTACTTCGCGGCTGGCTCTTCTTCTTCTTCCGAAATCTTTAGGTACAAGTCAGCATGCTCACGTACCATTGAGATGGCCGCGTCAGCAACAAGTCTACAGTTCTGCTCAAAGAAGCACATATGAAGCTCTGACATTCGTAGCACTCGATGTGCTCAAACATCGCACAGGGATCGATGCCACTGGCTCTGATGAACGGTACGCATGAGGGTACGCACCCTGCGCCTGCCTCGACTTACTTAAGTGGTCCCGGATGAGCTGCAGGAGCAGCGGGCACGCTTGAGGGTTGCTGCGGGGGTTATAAGTTGTTTCATGCCAAATTTCACCCCCTTGCCTTAAAGAAGGCAATCAGCTTTGCAAGTATCACCCGCTACGGCCCTTCAATTGCCTTCGACATACAAGCCAAATCAAGAGCCTGGGACCTGAGCCGCTTGCCGTGGGAGTCAAGCCAAACAACAAGGTCACGCAAGCCTTGAAATAAAGCGTACTTGGGACACGTCCACCCATTTCATGGAAACCTTGCCAACTATCAAGGATACCTACAACAACTTTGATCCACACTTGGCCCTCCAGCAGCATGCGCAGCTCGTAATCATCAAGCAAGTGGCTAACACTTGCTAACAGCCGCGTCCGTTGAAGTGCAACTGCAATTTCAGGTTGAAAACACGCAACACAGCACAATGTCAAAATCGCTCGGGGCACCGTGAAGTCCAACCAAGGAAATGACGAACACATACGAACACACTGACGCATCATGCCCATGCAATCCGCTGGAGTGACAAGACTCCAAAGACCTGCCCCATCAAGCTTAACACAGGACCTTGGAGGACGAGACGCAGGCCGTCAAACAAGCGGCTGTCCACGAAACGGAACGCGACCCGCAGATACCCGCAGCACACATGCAGCACACATCGACGCTGTCGGTCAAAGTATGATCACAAAATTCCAACTTTGTTCCATTCGCGCATCCCACCCGCGGTATATGCGGTAAACCGTGCAACGGAATGCGACGCTGCAGTTGACAGCCATAGATACCATGGCAACCGCTCTGGGCCCCGCAACTTGTTGAACCAATCCGTCGTCAGCTGAGTGTTTTCTGCGAAGCTCATCATGCGCTGATGCGCATCCGGTCAAGCAGTCTACCTCCCAGCAATTGCATTCGCGACAGCACATGAACCGTAGTCTTGCACCTGTCAAACGTTGCACCTGCTGCTTGTTCATAAGCGGGTGAGAAGTTTGCCTGTGTTTATTTGAACCCATGGGCATGGTAAGCTTTGCTCTGGTCTTCAGTTCCAACCAGATTCCCGCCCACGTTTCAATACCTGTGAACGTTGATACTGATACCCTGTGGAGGTCTCACATGTACCGAGCGCAAGCAAGCTGATCATGCAATAAGACTGTTCAACAGCGCTATACATCTCCAGTCATGCATCCAAAGTCTGTGCACGCGCAAGCTCAAACTTCTTCGCAAGAGCCATGTCCCCCTGTACTGACACATGCGCATAAGGCTGCAACGAGACAAACCGACAGGCACAAAGGCAACCTCAAAACGGAGGTTTATCCCTGGTGAAAATACCCATGGCAGTGCCATGTCAGAATCTTTCTGACACCGCCATTTCACCCGTTCAGAACACTTTACTTCTGCATACGTCAGAGCCGTCAAGCCCTGAAGGGAGGCCTATTTTAATTCGTCCATGTCTCCGGCATCAGTCCGATGAGATGTGTGGCCACCGCACTGCCCAGAGAGCGGCCCACCAGCAAAATGGGGGCCCGCCAGGGCCATACAAGCCCATGCCTTGGTAAGTAGCCAACTGATGTAGCGCTTCTATTCTGCGTATGCAATGGAGCAAGTGCATGCTGGGCCGAGGACCCACGGACAATATCAGGAAGCTTCTGCATACATTCCTCCGCATCGCTTAGCAGATTGGCCATGGTCGGCTTTCCAGATGACCTTGGTCTGCGAGCATGCTCGCTCTGTAGAAAAACTTGGCACGTCCCCCCTTAATTAGCTTTAATTAGGCTTAACTATCCCTAATTAAGGGGGGACTCTAGGGGGGTAGTATAGAGGGGGGTACTAGTTGAACCCATGAGTAATACATCAGCCCAACTACCTCTGCTCCTTAGCTCCGTGTTGAGCTGGCGTTGCAAACAACAGTGCAACTTACCCCTAGGGCTCCAGTTACCTAAATAATGGCACGTAACGGCCGTTGAGCATCGTACCATCCATAGCCACGATAATCGAAAACCAACATGCCTCGGCTAAATCTGTACAAAAACGGCATCTTGAACCTGGCTTCGTGCCTGAAGCATATATTTTTGCAGCAGGTATGCCATGTTTCGCTAGGATGCAGACCTCATGAGCCTGTGTTGGTAGCGGGTTGCCTGTTTTGGAAGACGGCGACACATGCAGTCTCAGACCTGAAAGCCGGGCCGGGATTGTATAAAACATTTTAGTTCATGAAGTTCTGTGATCGCAAGGCGGAAGCACTTGGCACATGGCACAGATCACATCCTGTGCCAAATGTTGACATGATGCCCGCTAGCCGCATTTTCCATCACACTCATAATGTCCAATGAAACAGCGCTGAACCAAGCAAGGCTACGTCCAGGTGTGGTGGGTACCTGGGTTACTGGAGATTTTGTGGGATATCCCCATGTTTTCGAATCCGCACGTTCACGCTCCGTGCTCATGCCCTGCTTGCAGCACACAAGAGTTGTCACATTGCAAAGAAAAGCTCGCAGAGGATCCTCTGTTGACACATGGATCTTTGAACGCACATCTATCTTCGAAGCAGGCGCAGACCACGAACTTCCAATGGCTACGGATGAACCTGACCCGACTTTCACGTTCAACTTCAAGTCCTCGAACCGAACCCTACAACAAACATTGCTTCAGCTTCACGATCGACATCGTCGCAATTTGAATGCACTTTGGGCAGCCCGTGATCACTTTCAAGGGATGAATGCACAATATCAGGATTGGAAAGTTTCTCACAAGCTACCAAGATTCTTGAGTAAGATGCAAACCCCGCCAAAGGCTGTTGGAAGCCGTTGCCCTAGAAATCTTGATCCACGCGGTAAAACACTTGGAGAATTGGTTGCTGAACTTGATGACCAGGATGTCGATCAAATGATGATGCAGGCTAAAGCGGCTGAGCTGGATGTGCTACAACAAGATGTGTCCTGAAACTCATACACCATACAAGTTACTGAATGCCTGATGAAACATACAGAGCCCTCATTGAGATGGACCTCCAGGATGATTTCCGGAAGGATGTTTGGATCATTGAAGCTCAGAAGCTCGTTGATGCCACCCATGAGCATCTCTTATTTGGCAAAGCTTTAGCCCGATCTCAGCAGCAACAAGCCAAGAAGAAACGTGATGCCGCCATTGCGAATGCTAAGAGCCAGTTTGCACAACTTGCCAAAGATTTGCAGCTTGGCTTCATCATTGAATCCAAGGTTTCCTCGATGATGAAAGGCAATGTGAAAGTTAATCAAGCTATGAAGCAGTCAATGTCCCAACCGCTCGTTGCTCAGATGCACCAGGCAAAAACTGAGTTCATGCGTGATCATGGCAAGCTCTTCGAATTACCGCGGTTTCCTTATGGTAAAGGGCATGGTAAAGGTCATGGTAAATCCAGATCCTTCGGCCGTGGCAATCATAGCTGGCGTCCTTCATCCTCGGCGAGATCGTCCTTGCAGCAATCCGCCAAAAGCCAAAGGTAAAGGCAAAGGCAAAAAGGGGCTTTCAAGCAGTCAAGCCGGCAGAGTGCATTTATTCACATGAAAGGCAAGGGCAAGAAGAAAGGCTACCAAAACAAGGGCAAAGGCAAAGGCAAGAACAAGGGCAAGAACGGCAAATCAAATTCCAGTAGGAGGCCGAGATCAAGGAGTACAACCGCATCCAATCCGCGAATGAAGTGGGGAGGTCAAGGAGCATCTCGCGCCCCATCTCAGCAGCAGCGGCGAAACAGATACAACGTACAGCGGCACTGAAGGAGAAAAAGCAGCGCCGAGTTCGGAAACACAGGCGATCATCGTTTAATTCAATTCTTGATGACCGGAAAGCTCTTTTGCTCCATTACGCCGGGAAGTTCCTCCATGCACTTCATGATGAGCCGGGCCCCGCCACGTAGCTTGCCTGATTGCGCGCAGTTCTTGCTTAGCAAAGGGACGAAATTTGTCATTAGACGGAAACAACTTCCATCGTCTGACAAATTTGCTGCTGCACTGCACGAGTTCTAGAGAAATCTATTTTGCGCCGTCCGCTTTGCTGGTGAGGGTCACATCCCAGACCATGCCGTTCATTCACAATTTGGATGCATCTGAGCAATGGCTTGAAGTTCTTCACAAAGAGCCAAAGATGTGACCTGCAGGAAACGCTGTAGCTGCAAGCAGCTCTTCATCCTCTTCCGAAGCACTGAAGCAGATCAACTTTGGTACCCAAGGTCCATCCGGGCAGGCAGCATGCAGCTGGGCCCCCCTGAGAGGTCGAGTGAAGGAGCCCGGGACATTTGGAACGCGTTCCCCGCCTGAAGGGGCTGCTGGCAAGGAACGCCGCAGCGGTAGCCGATAGCCACGACAACACTGCCTTCTGAAAAGAGGTCACCTGGCCACGCTTACTCGGATCATGCTCATTTCTGCGGTGGGACAGGCTTGCACATGCGCTGCCTGACGCTAGCAGGACATCGCAAACATGAGCCTTGCCCTGAGAACACTTGTGACCGGGGCAACCGCGAGCGTCATTCCAACGCTTGCACATCTGAACTTCGGAGGGAAGAGAAGTACCTGTGGCAGGTTTGACCTTGATGGCAGTCACATCAGCACCAGGCATCGGAGTCATCTTGGGACGATCTGTCCTACGCGAAGACGTTGGCCCTGTACGGGATGCTGACAATAAGTCCTTCGCATCTGTCCACACATCCGATTCACCTTTGAACACGTGGAGCAAAGCCAGGCCCCAGGGCACGCCGTCACTTCGGCAACGTTCAAATTTGCTCTTCAGTACGAAGCAAGGCTGCGAGTACGGAGCACTGCGAACATGGTTGGTTGACCTGATTCAACCTCGCGCACAATGCAGCCGAATAGGCTCTTGCAAACCATCTCTCTAGACTTCAACGTCCACTGATAGAAGCTCTGAAGGATTGCGTACTTGAAATTTCTTGTCTCCGAATCTAAGGGCTCATGGATGGATTAGCAAGTCCTTGACTAAGGCGTTTGAACCTTGTGTCGTTGATGCCAGTAGCCTCTTACCACGCCTGCGTCAGGCGAGCCAGCTGCCCGACATTGTCTTTTTGGCTTGCGTGCTGGGAGCTCGCGGCAATCTTGAGGAGAGGCCGCCAGCCATGTCGAGACGTCCGCGTGCACCCCATTGCGAGCCAACAAGACTTTTAGCTCTTCCGACAAATGTCCGAAACTGGTCTTGAAGCCACTGGATTTTAGGATTTTGAGCCTAACTAGCTGGGGAACTCAATATGCCGCTGCGCTACGCCGACCAAAAGCTGCACACCAGCCTTTGCAACAAAACTGAACTGGCGTGCGTCACGCGGCACGTGTTGAACTCTGACGCGCAGACTAGCTTAGGGTGGGACAAACTAAGTGAGGTTTTCCCTTCTAGGCGTGTAGCCAAGCAGGAGGCCTCTCGGCTGTTAAAAATGGGGTCTGCTGCAATGTACTTGCCGGAAACAACTAGCAAGGGGGGCTGTAGCATATCTGAAGCTTCCTCTCTTCTGATTCCTCACCCAGCAGCGGAAGTTCTTGCTCTTCAGATTCTGATGGCTCCGGCTCTCCGAGCAAGAGCGCGCGTGAACCAGACGACGCTCAGTGGCTGCTGAGTGAAGGTGGCAGAGGTCACCTGCGCTTGCGCAAGCCAGTAGCTCTGCAGACGAAGCGATGGCACACTGCTGTAACCCTGGCTTGCTTGAACCAGTTGCTAGATGCTCGCGACACTGGCAAACCGTGGTCGCCTCGCTGCTACAACATGTTTGTCTGCAAAGCGCCAGACGCAATGGAGGGAATTGCACAGCGCATCCCACGACGTTCCTTCTAGTTTCTAGATCGATGGCGCCAGATCAACGGAGACGCAGGTAGCCACTGAACATTCAGTGCCCTTGCTTTGCCTGCACACAGCTTCCGCTCGATCTGGGAGGGATACTGCACGCCTCAACCACTCATGTTGCAACCCTGTTTGAGCAATAATGCTTACAAATTGAATGGCCGGTTATTGGCCAGGGTTCGGATTGTCAGTTGTTGCTCTGCTGAGTTTGGTGTTGATGCGCCGCAGCCAGCCAGTCGCCCACGAGCAACATTCCGCGCGAATCTAGTCGGCACAACTCCGAGAGCTTTGGAAGTACTCTTCTTGCAGAGTATGATGTTAAGTCGGCCGCTTCTGTGCCTGACAAATTGAAGGGAGCATGCTGAAACAGATGCTGGCTCAGTCTGCCAAAGCGACACAGGCCTATGGGCAAAGCCAGTAGCAGACTGCAGCGTACATCTTTTGGGCAACGAGCCTGGCAGAAAGTAACCCGGCTGTTCTCTTCCCTTGAACGCACGACGCAGAAAACTGTGAATAGCTGCACCAATGTCAAGTCCCGTCGCACCCCAACGCGGAGCGCGCCAGTCAAAAGGTCTTTGCCAACCCTGAGTGCGCCGTTTTCCCAGAGATGCTCGAGCAGAGATTGCATTATCCAGTACTCAGATTATCTTCGCACGCTGCACGCGAGCAAAACGTAGCACAGCAATTATCAAGACCACCCAGGTTAAAGCAAGGGCAGAGAGCACTTCATTCTTGCTGGACACCAGCTTCTCCAACCCAACAATGAAGGCCAACGAAAGAGGCTTGGCCTGTGATTCAACACGCGAGCTAGGCACAGCTGCTTGGTCTCGAACACGCAAGTTCGAGGCGTGAAAGTTAATGCCTATTTTGTTCTCCAACCACTTCAGTGAACTGTAGGCCCCATGAGGAGCAGTGGGCCCGCGCTCCCGAAGCGAACGCAACCAGAGGGCAACTTGAATGCAAGAGGGCGTCCACGGCGATATGTTGCTATCTTGGCAACGCGCACGCCAATGCCGAGCAAGCCGAATTGCCGCTTGGAGCGTGGTTACAACGATGGTGCACATGTCGTCAAAAAACATGGCAGCAAACTGTTCTTTTGTATCGCCACTTGGCAGCGAGTACTCGTGCCAATGGAAACCACTGCTGGCGACTTCCAAGAAGAGCGCCCACAACTCGCTAGAAGCTGCTTCGGCCACAGCTCTGTCGCGCTCATGCAAAGAGTTCGAATGCAACTGTGCTTCCGACAGAGAAGAGGCCGCCAGCTTGCGGCGATTCCCGATGCCCGACGAAGTCTGCACAGTGACGTTACTTTGACGAGTTGGTACAGCATTTCCAGCGTGCGAACCGGCCGGTACAGATACAAAGTTACGAGCGTCTCTCGAAACCTGGCGCACCACAGCAGCACAGGATCCTAGCCATGCCGAATATAGGATGGCAAGTTCATGGAGAACGCTGTCATTGCAGTATCAGCGCAAGCTGTGATGAAATTGCCAGAGGTGTCCCAAGCATTAGTGTCTATAACGGACGTGATGCCACTTCTTTGGATGCCAGTCCGAGCTTTGCTCAGCTGCTCAACAAGCCATTGCAGCCTTGGAGATGGCATCATTCATCTCTTGCACAAAGGATTTGAGAACATTGCCTTCGCAATGCTTTGGCTGGCTGCGGCGCATCAACAGCAAGCTCAGCAGAGCAACAATTGACAATCCCGAACCCAGGCCAAGAACGAGCCATTCAAATTGTAAGCATGAAGCTCTGTGATTGCTAGGCGGAGGCACTTGGCACAGATCACATCCAGTGCCAAATGTTGACATGATGCCCGCTAGCAATTTTCTCATCAAACTTGTAGTTTCCAGTTAAAAGGCGCTGAGCCAAGCGAGGCTACGTCCAGGCGTGGTGAGTACCTGGGTCACTGGAGATTTTGTGGGATTATCCCACTGCTTTCGAATCCACACATTCACAGTGTGGTCCAAAACAAGCTTGATTCTGCCAAGTGCGCGCTCCGTGCTCATACCCTGCCTGTTTTGGAAGACGGCGACACATGCAGTCTCAGAGCTGAAAGCTGGCCAACTGACAGCAGAATCAAAGTGGCACGGGCAATTTGACAGTGTTAGTTTGCTGTGCATCCTGCTGACGTTACGTACAATCATAATTTCTTGGGGTTGTTCGCAAGCCTTCCCAAACGGCTGGAAACTGCCATCTCGTTTGTGGTGGTCATGACCTTGGAATGATGAGCCTGACATGTGTCTGTTTGCCAGCCTCTGCTGCCTGTGTTAAGGCAAACTGTGAAACAAGCAAGCTGTAAAGCTCGTCGCTGCGCTTAATGACTGATTGAGAACTGAGCTCGCGAGGCTTTCTTCTGACATTTCAGATGCTGAAAGTCCACAGGTAAGCCCATGAAAGGACGATGGGCAATACACATGGGAACGTTCCACTTGGCACCAGACAGCCTCTCATAAAAGGACGAGCCTGACGAACCGGTAAGATTTCGAGAGCTGCTTGATGCGCATTCAATTCAGAATTGCTAGTCAGCTGGAAATGCTGGAAGTACTGCCTCCCACCAGCAAGACTCACAGAAAGCTGAGGAAAGTGCTACATGGAAAAATCCGATAGACGTCAGCCCACTGGGTGTAGTCTTCGCAGATCTCCCCATTGCCATGATACAATACTAAGAGGGAATTCTCGATTGCTGTGGGCTTCCGATTCATGAGGAGCCGATACCCAACTTCTGCCGTGTCCTCTCGTTTCCCCACGCGACAGCTGCCATCAAAAACTTGTACATCTTCGGCTGCCCACTCAACACGATCGTCCGGGTCGCGCGTGGACTTCTGCGGTCTCAGAATCCGAAGTTGCCGTGCATACTTCTCCCTACATAGAGACCACAGTTTTGAAATGCCTTCTGCAATGGCTTTGCAGGTATCATGGCCAGGAACGTCACCTGAGCGGGACACCAGCGTCATGCTCGCCACCGCGTACTGGAAACGTGTGCAACTTTTTCGAGCCTAAATCCGTGCCCAGGCAAAATCGAAGGCAAAGCAGGGACAGCGATGCAGCTCCTGTCCGAATGTCTTCAGAGAAATCCACGAGAAGTCCACAGCGGGAACACAACGCGGCCAGATTGATATCGCCTGCAGAGACCTCCAATGCGGCTGCCTCCTGGAAATCAGCCATGGCATCTTGGTATCGCAAGTCCCGCCAGGCATCATGGCCACGGCACACCTGAGCCAAGCGGCATCCATCGACTTTGCACTTTCTAAACAGCTTGCTGACAGCTTGGCAAGCTGCGAGAAACTCTGCCCGCTGAGCGTCCTCGACGCGGCAACATCCCCTTGCAAAGTGTGGCAAATGAGCCGAAAGCTTCGCCTTCCGTGCTCCATCTGGCAAAGCGCTGTCAAACCGGCCTTGGCCCGGAAGCAACCCATGCTTTGGCTGGAGAAGAAAATATGTTGCAGTGGTGTGGGCGCATTTGATTCATCTCATTCTTCCCAGTTGAAAGAGTCGTGCTCTTTCTGCCCTTGGGACAAGAATTCTGCAAAGTGGAGAAGACCTACCAGACCGGCGCCTCCTCCAAGTTGTTGCTTTTTGTGCCAGGAGTGTCGAGCAGGGAGATGTCCTTTGGCCAGCAGATCCCTGGGCTGGTCTATGTAGAAAGAGCCAAGAGCACACCGAACAAGTAGGCACAAAGGAAGCTGCCGTCGTAGTGTGCAAAGCTGAGCAAAGGTTCGATCTTGCCAGAGAGTTTTGTGTTGACGCCCTCAAACTGAGTGACGTTGAAGCCCGAGGCCTGCTGCAACCTGACCATACGTAATTTCTTTGGGGAATTTTCAAGTGGGGAGTCACCGGGTGGGTACCCCTACACGAGGCTTGGCCAATGCTACATGGCGAAAACTATCCACCTGAAATGTTCCGAGGCCTGATTCCCTACCTGGCTGCATGCAGCTGGAGAACTTCGCATCCAGTTGGTCCAGCGCATCGAAATCAAACATGCACCTCCATGGTAAGCAAGCATGTGCACGTGGACATGCGGGTCCGCAAAATCTCGGCGCTTCTCACACGTTGCAGGCCTTGCAGTGCCAGGCCGCGCCAGATTCAGCAAGCTTCCTCTTATACACCCTGTCTAGAGAACTGATGCTCGTTATGATGTCAAGTTGCCATATATACACAAGAAGCACATACGTAGACACCTACACATACATATACATATTCCTTTGCAAGTCAGCACTGTAACGCTTCATGGACAGCATTAAACCATTGACCAAAACTGTGAGTTCATAAAGCTTCGCCGAAACTCAAACGTCAAAAGAATGCCTTAAGGCTTCCTCAGTGTAAACGCACAGAAAGAAGTCACAGGTAGTCAGTAAACTGTCAGTAGTGATACTGGAGCACGGCTTGGGCCCTCAATGACGTTTTGGGACCGTCCCAGTGTGCACACCAGCTGCAACTGAGGTACGGTCTATACTCCTTGCGTGTGGCCTACACATTTGCTGAATGGCTAACGCTCCCATAGCTTTTTTGTTTTAGGTTGCGAATCCTACCTATAGTTTTTGGTGAATGGCTGCTTTGAACCCTCATGTCCCTGCTCATATTACCCACAACTACCGTCAAAAAAGACCGTGCTTCACTTGTCTCCACCAAATCAGGAAGGACGAGGACCCCTGCTGCATTGACATGCATCAGAAGTCCGTGCTTGCTCGCACTTTTTACTGCAGGCTAAGATCTTTGCCGACAAGTGCCGGAGTGTTCAAGCAGATCTGCACTTTTGCAAAGTTGCAACCTTTGTTGCACTTTGCTCTTCATGGACCTACCAACCTTGGCCAGGGCCGGTCCAAAAAAGCTCAGTGGTGGCGCTGGTGCATGGCATCCCCAGGCCTGAGTTGATTCGCTATCACCTCGTGCTTCTCGTGCTTCGTTCTTCGTCTTCATCACTGTCCTATCAGGGAAGCAGGTCAGTCGGTCACGGCATAATCAGCACTACGAAGCTCAATCGAGACTTCACCCAATTTGCACCTGCCTCGTCGCCCGAGCCTGTCTCCTCAGTCATGCGCGATCGTTGACGTGCAGTCTTTCTGCGCTGCAGCATTCTCGCTGCACCATCAGCAGTTCTCTTGGCTTTGCCTCAGCAGTTTCACAGAGAATTGGCTGCATTGCAGCTTCAGAGTCAAGAAAAATAAGTGGACACGGGATTGCTTTGAGCTCGTCGCTCATCATGCGTTGTTCCTCGCAGCAAGTGGAAGTGCTCTTGCAAAACCACATCACATGCACAATTGTGCGAAGCTGCTTGTCTTCTTTAAAGCACATGCGAGCAGCTGAGAAAAATCATGTGAGTAGAATTATCAAGGGGATCGCTTGTGTTAGGGGAGGCTATCCTTTTACAGTGTTTTGCATCACTTCAGTTATTCTACCTATCGCTTTGCAGTGATTTGCAAAGCCCCTTTGCTGGGATGCTGCACATCTTTACTTTTGGATGGATCCTTCTATGTAGGGTGGTGTGCGTCTCATGTACGCCTCGGATCTCACCACTGATGAGAACTGAATGCTCAGGATTTGTACAGATCTCCTTGCCATCGATGCCAAAGCTCTACCCGGCATTTCCGTGCCACTCCTCCCCGATTGCCCCAACATGCCTCTCCTTGCCTGCCCACTGCCTAGGAAAACCTTGGACTGCCTGCCCACTGCCTAGGAAAACCTTGGACTAACCCCGCAGCATCAGAACAATACCCATGCCACCGCCTGGTGAGAAGATCTTCTAGTAATGGATGCTTTTAGCGGAACGGACTAGTGCGTCCCAGTGGAAACATGCTCCTTTTGTAGGGTGTCCCCAGCAGCAGAAAGTGTATCAACCATCTACCAGTCTACGCGGATCTGAACACCAAAACCACCAGATCAATCCAAGCAAATGCACTTTTACCTGACCTCAAAAGGTCCTCAGTTCTCACCTGCGACTCACAAGATTTCAAGATGAGCTTAAGCAGTTGCGGCTCAGAACTTCAATCTGCCGATGAATGGTCCTACAGTTTGTTTGTTGGCTAGTCACGCCAACCATACAAGGCTTCTTAGTTGTCAATAGCGCAGCTGTGGCTGAAAATCGTGAAAGGCCTGATCTATTCGTTCTCGGAGAACATCCTCCTGCAAGCCGAGGATGGCACAGGTCCGCTTGTAACTTCTGACTGCAAAGAACGGTCCTTTGGCTGCTCATGCTCCTCCACGGGATGCGGAGTGGCCGGCGCACCAGCCTACACAGATCACATGGCTTGCCTGCTAGTAAAGCACTATGCAAGCAACGTCCTGCTCCCTGCTGCGGTCAGCCGCATCTGCATGAGATGGTGCAGACATCTGTTCTTGCTCCCGTGTCTCCTGCAAGGTTCCACGTGCGAAAGCTTCAGAAGTTCCGGGCACCCTGGCCTCCTGCTCCACATCCTGGGGGACCTTTTGCGTTACCTCCGGTTCCTTACTCTCCTTTTCCCCTTCGATTGCCTTTTCCTTGGAAGCCTCCCAGAGTCAACACGTGTGGGGGTTCCAGGCCCCTTCAGTACGCAAATGGGATGTGCCTGCTGCATTGCCTTTGTGGCCTCCCATTTAGATACGCTTTCCTGCCGCTTCGTGAGCTTTACAAGTGAGAGCCAGCTCTGGTGAATCTGCAACGCAAGATGAGAAATTGTTGAGATCCGGACTCTTCTGGGAACCTGACGTGCCTTCAAAAGCCATGCGAGGCAAGAAAAGTGGATCTCGGAAAATTTTGTATTATGAGTGTGTACTACGTCTTTGCATTTTCTGCATGGGCGCCACTCATGAGGATGTCAGCCTCAGATTCTGCTTCCTCTCGGGCTCTTCGAAGGGTACCTGCAGTGCAGCGGAAGTCGCCTCACCCATGTGTACACAACTGCGCACATGTTAAATGCAGATGATGGGCCTATGATCTTTTCGAGGTGTTGACTTTCAATTCTTGCCTTCTCCACCTGCCCAAGGGGGCGAGTCTTCAGCTTCTCAGTTGCCCGTACGTGCTCGGAACCTCCAAGTACGCACGCCCAGTGCTGAACATCGGCTTGAAACCCTTGGATTCTGACTCACTTGCAGGCACAGCTTTGAGAAAATTGAGGACGCAACTTGACCAACGGCCATCGCCATCATCAGCTTTTGCTCTCTCTCAAGAGATTCTCGCCTAAAGGCACGCACCCAGACAGACGGTTCACCTGCAACGTTGCCTAAAATTGCGCGCATGGACAGCCTGTCTCGGAAAATGTCTTCCGTTCTCCTGAAGGCCTGCACCGAACTGACAGCGGAAAAAGGCTGCTGTGACATCATGCACACGCGGCCTCGCGCTTCGTCAAGCCTTCTTCCCTCATGAGCTTCAGCTGCTGGGCCACAAACTGCCAAAGACCATGTGAAACAGGCAAAGCCAACCCACAGAAGAACAGCCCGGCGGATCTCCAAGGGGTCCTGCATTACCGGATGGTCATCTCTGTATGAGTCGTTTCCTGCCGACCAGTCATTCCCGTCGACATAGCAGTCCTAGCGCTGCAAGTGGCACACTAGCAAGGCGTGTGATGCAAATTTGGCTGCTGAACGTAAACAGCTTCTGTTTACATCCTTTCTTGGGTCTACAGAGTACATCGGCGTTCCGAAAGTTTTGAGCCACGGGGCCCTTTAACATGTTTACTGGGGCGCAAACATCTTGCGGAGCAGCGGAGGGGCCCCACATGCCGTTTTCACTGGCCCTGCTAGCGGAGTAACTAATGCGCTGCTCAAAATATGATACTGTTGTTTAGTCCGAGCGGAGGCCCCAAGGCTCAGTGTTAGGACCCCCTACCCCAGGCATCGGCAAGAAAACCCTTTCAAAAAACACCTTCGGTAGGCAGCGTCGATTTTGGCGGCAAGGGCCGGTGCTAAGACAGGGCGCCGCAATATGCATGATGCGACCTGGCCACTCCAATGACCTCCTAGAAATCCTTTCAAACATACCGTCCCCAGCGCTGTACTCTACTGGACCATCAGCCAGAAAATTCATGCTGCGGCCGGCGGAAAGTTCGTCGCACTGCCATGTCTACAACTTGAACNNCCCCTTCCCCCCATAGACTCCTCCATCAGCTCAAGGGCTCCAGTCCTCCATCTGAAGCAATTAAAGTATCAAAATTTATTGCGGCGTGATAATTCCTCCGTTAGCCAGGCCAGTGAAAATGAGC
>CAJNIZ010028668.1:72932-95532 GCA_905231905.1 Symbiodinium pilosum | reverse complement strand
GGAGGGGCCCCACATGCCGTTTTCAGTGGCCCTGCCAGCGGAGTGATTAATACGCTGTTTTAAAATACAATACTATTTAGTCCCAGCAGAGGCCCCAACGCTCAGTTTGAGGAGTCTACGGGGAGGAGGCGTCGTTCTTGCTGCACCCAGTTGTACAAAATAGCTGGTTTGAGAGAGCGGGTCGAAGTTTTGGAACGGCGCAGTAGGCTCCTGAAAACGAAGGTCGGGATACTTCTTCAGAAGGAAGTCAACCTTGGCTTGGCAAGGCAAGCTCATGCCCAAGCACGCTCTTGTCCGAGCTGCCATCTGGGGATACGGATTACGGATCTTCCGCGCCTCTAGAGTCCACAGGGCAAACCTAAAGGGGGAATGCAGGCCAAAGATGTCATATCCAGGCCTGCAGGTGCAAATTGTGGTTCTCCATTGGGGGAACGCGCTGGCACCTCTCTGAATGATCTTCAACAAAAACTTTCCGACGAATCTGGCCTGGTCTGAGTACGTCACCACTCCAACCACCTGGGCTGCTCCTTGATTTGGGCAAAACATCGAGAGCTTAGGGAACTCATGGCAGTGCAACGCAGTGCCGCAGCTCCTTCAGAAGCCCCATCTGGTCAAGCGTGCGCACCCTCGACACGACCTGAAACTTGAAGGATGCTTAAGCCTTCTCCTTCTACTGCCTTCTACAAACCCTTCCGAATGTTCCGACAAGGTGCTTGTGTCGAGGACATCGATCTAGAAAAGCTAGTCGTGTGACATGCATCATTGCATGTAGGACTGTTCGGGCTGGAGGTACAGGGTGGCACCAAAGAGGGGTCGCATTCATGGTGCGCTAAGGGATGCTTACTGCTTGTACTGCAGGTTGGGCAGCTTGGAGTGCCCAGGCTTCTAAATGCTCGTGCACACATGGTATCGTCCAGACAGCAAAATGTGCAAAATAACGGGAATCATGACAGGACCTGCTTGTCATGCTGGCACAGTTGCCATGTCTCCGGCAAAGTATGGTCTTCACGCAGTGCCGTGGCCAACAAGTATTCGCATCGAAGACCATGTTCACTAAACAGAATGGGAACGGAATTGGCCGTGCGTGTTCTTGGCATCATCCGCTACCATGCTGAAGCCTGAAGCCAAACAGATGCCGAGCAGGTGCCCTTGGACCCCGGCATCCAATCTGGCCACGCGCCGGAAGTTGCTACCTTAAGGCTTTGCATGCTTTGCATGGCAAACTCTTCAGGCCGCACCCAAGCTTACCCAAGCTTCGATGAGCCCAGGGCCATTGGGGTGTATTGCAGCCTTCGGCATGGCATGAACTTGGTGATGGAGATGGCTGCTTCTGCCTTCATGTGCCTTATGTTTCGCTACACCCTTGCCCGGGATTTAAGCTCCAGAAGAGTGTCTGACAGGACCTGGTCACACTTCTTAGACGTGCCAGCATATTTGGCATGGAAATTGTTGCGCTAAAGCTGCCTGGAGCACAGAGAGCTGGCAAAATTGGAAACGGCCGGGGTGAAGATGCGGGAACTCACAGCAACACGACCACGGTCCATCCTCACTAAACGTCAACCCAGACTCAAGAGTCCATTCATTCGGGCTTCGTTCCTGCAGCATTGGGCCCGCCTGGTGAAAGATTCAGGGCTGGTGGCTGAGATTGAAGAAGTTGGGGAGGGTTCCTGGCGTGGTTCTCTGATGAGGTCCGGATGCTTTGGGCTTGGAGGACGGAGCGTCCTAAACTGCAAGCAGCTTTTGCTTTCAGGCAGAAAGCGATCAAGACACGCGCATTTTCTTCGCAGAGGTCTCTGTCTTGTGCTCTCAAAGCCTTGATGCGATTCAACACCTGCAGTCGTCGTGAGATGCTGAGATGCTGGGCAACAATGCCTAGGCCACCAATGACGCATGCGCAGCCTGGCTGCCAAGGCGAAAGAACGCTGTCGAGCTTTGGCGACAAGCATCCGCAAGGCCACCAATCGGGTCATCACTTTCCAGCAAGGCCCTTGCTGGGCGCCTGAAGAGAAGAAAGAATGTCAGCTGCCAAAGCACAGCTCAGAGTTGAAACAGGTCTGCTGTCAGGCCACAGGTGCCACCTCTCATGAATCACGGCGTCCCGAGGCTCCCCCAATGCCGCCGAGATCTATGCGGGAGGACCGTACAGCCACCGGTCATGCAAATTCTTGTTCCAAGGCCTCTGATGCGTTCTCGCGCAGGTAGACTTCCAAGCAGTCTATCGAAACCCTTGCCGCATCTTTGGCGGTGTCAGCCTGGAAGAGATTAAGAAGGCAACGTCAGAAACTGTGCCGTGCAAGCCGTTGCAGGATGCCTTGGCAGCTGCAGCACTAGCAGCTAACCCCCCCATGGCGGTTCTTCGCGAAGCCATCAGTAAAGGCGCCTGAAGGCCCTGCACAGCATGAAACCGCAGCAGCAGCTCAGCAACGTCGACTTGCACCTCAATGGATTTCTTGACTGCCATGAGGTGCTTCCGCAACTCCAGCAACACCTGCAAAGGATTCAATGACATTCACTCCTTGACGCTGTGCTGCCAGATCTGCAAAGAGAACCTGCACTTCTGCGGAATCGGGCACCTGAAGAGCAATGTGTCTCAACTGGAGCTGTGCAGATGCGGATGAGCGCCTCAAATGCCTCAGCCACTTGAGCCTCAACCTCAGCAGCAACCCAAGAAATGCAGCTGCTGGCCACAAATACTGCTTTCATACATGCATCTTGGCAAAGTTCCAGGGGCCCACACAAGCGCCTCCTAGCAGGTGACGGTGACAGAATTCGTCTGGTGCAGTCATGCACCGCGCAGCACTGCAAAGATGCCTTCCTGTAGCCCACACAACCGGGCAAGCATGGAGTGGCAGGGTCCAGTTTGGCAGCATCTATCTGTCCCAGCTTGGGTGCGGTCACCTGTAGTCTTGGAGGAACAGCTCGCGGTTCATGTTGGCTACAGAGTTGCAGCAAAGTCTCTTGCCAGTTCTCGTAGTCAATCTCTGGATTCAATTGGTTCAACCTGCTCGACTCGTAGTTCACATAGATGCTGTACCTTGTTTATGCGCAATAGCAACCACGAGACGATACACCCCAAGCTAGGTCAAGGCGCTGGTAAACCAAGTTTGGTATGCCCGGCCGGAATGGCACCTGCAACATCTACAACCCCAGAATAAGAACAAACCAAGGCAAGCAGCTGAATCAGCCGCCGAGCAACCGCGTGCAGGTTCAGAAGCTCTTCCATGACAGCAGCATTTTCCGCTATGGTGGTGCAGAGAATTCTCGCACCCTCCCAGGCAAGGAAACCTAGGGCAAACATTCAAAGGTTGGGACAAATGCACAACAGTTTCAGACCAGCGACGCGCGGTGATGGCATATTTTTCCCACACCTGTATGCAAAATCTGCTTTTGATCATCTTGACTCACATTGTTGCTGAAGCATCCCTTTGCCTCACGTGTGATGAACGGCGGATCGATCAGGACAAAGTGGAAGGCTCCTCGCAGATCCTGTGAGAGGGCATCACAGAGTTGACGGGAGGTGAGCAGAATTGGTGATATTGCCAGGCCTCGGGCAAGTCTTCTGGGCGATTGAAGTCATAAAACACAAATCCTGCAGAACATGAGCGGGCAGAAACGCGAAACAGCCTTAGGCTGCCCAACGAAAAGGACGCCATGCAAGCACCTGGATCTGTATCCCACTGACGATCAAAGTCGAAGACTTTGCAGCTTCTTCGACGTTCCTGCTACAACTTAGCTCAAGGTGACTAGACCAAGACAGAAAGAAAGACGTTTCCTCTGGCAAGCTGAAGTATACGCTCGGCGACGAGACCAAAGCTGCAGGCCCGCTGACGTCACGGATTTCTTCTACAAAAGTAGACACGGTCGCCGCCGAGAACCAGTACCTCAAGCATCCAAGCATCATACCAGTTTCAAATGTTGCTGCTGCTGTTTGTGCTGAGACGTCGACTGGTTTAAATCTGCACGCTCCAAGGTGCCGGTAAGGAAGTCTTCGGCAGCATCCATTGCCCGCTGTCCGCAGATATCAGTAGTTCAAGATGTGAAGGCCTTCTGTCTTGTTGAGATCTACAGGCAATCAACAGATAGAAGTAGTATCTCATCTTTTTGATCCTACATACGTAGATGGAATTGAACGGATAATGTGATGTGTGCTAAGAATGCAGCATAACCCTGTCACCAGCAAGCCTTTGCAAGTTGTCGGCCATGCAAGCAGATTACTCCGGTGCAAGGACTAGCAGCATTTTTCGGGCACAAACCATTCTGCTACAAGGCACTGACTTGTGCAGCACCCCTTGTTGTAGGCGGTGGGATCCGCAAATCTGACCCAAGATTGTTCTACCAGGGAATGCGCTCGTTGCTGGCAAAGGGCATTAAGCCACAGCAGAAGTTGTAGCCTCACCAGAAAAATTTTCCATGTTGAAGGATTTTGTAGGATTTTTGCCAAAGCTTCCGACTGAGAGTTCTCAGGCCCATGGGCGTCGTGTCCGGCTGGCAGGGCAACCCCAGAAAGTCAAGAACATGCTGGTCACGCATCTCATTGAGATCCAAGCCCAGCATGCGAGATCTCCTTGCCCCCCCCTGCGGGTGTCACAACCTGTGTCGCGCTCACATGTACAAACCTGCTGGGAAGTTGACAAGTGCTGAGGGATTGACATCTCTCACAGGGAAAGTAGGAGTCAAAGCAATGAGCCTAAAAGGTGATTCTCGATGTGCCAACATCAAAGGAAGTAGAAGTCTCCTTGTGCGAAAAGCTGGCCTGCGCGTTTGGAGGGCATGTTGCAGGTCCAGCAAGGTGGTCCATGGCAGGCAGCATTGCTGTCGCCTGGAAACATGGCAAGGCTACCGCGAGAATCCCATGGCACACAGCATTCAGTAAGGTAGATGTCCCACTCTTGGGCTGGCCTGGAAGCGCAGCCTCAGCAGGGCAGCAGCTAGGTGCATGTATGGGAAGTTTCGGATCATCCTCAAAGTAGCACAGCAAGCTTTAGGTGGGGTTACTCAAAACCCAACTGCCAGCGGATTCAAAGTTATTGCAATGCTTGGCTTCAATGCTGGTTTCCTTGTTTTTGCGATCCCAAACCATAATTATGTTCGTGTTCTGGCGAGTGCAGTGACGAGAGCATCCCTGCCCAAACCATAATTTAGTTCGTGTTCCAAGAGCAGAGTATTCATGCCCAAACCATAACAACGTTCGTCTTCCAAGCGCATACAGTCACGAGAGCATCCATGCCCAAACCATTGTAACGTTCGTGTTCCAAGAGCAAATTGCTACGAGAAGATCCTTGCCCAAACCATAATAACGTTCGTGTTCCAAGAGCATACAGTCACGAGAGCATCCATGCCCACACCATAGTAACCTTCGTGTTCCAAGAGCATACAGTCACGAGAGCATCCATGCCCAAATCACAATTCCGTTCGTGTTCTTATGAGTGTGATGATGAGAGAATCCATGCCCAAATCACAATTCCGTTCGTGTTCCAAGAGCATCCATGCCCAAACCATTGTAACCTTCGTGTTCCAGGAGCATCCGTTCGTGTTCCAAGAGCATACGGTCACGAGAGCATCCATGCCCAAATTGTAACGTTCGTGTTCCAAGAGCGAATTGCTAAGAGAACAACCTTGCCCAAACTATAATAACCTTCGTGTTCCAAGAGCATACAGTCACGAGAGCATCCATGCCCAAATCGCAATTCCGTTCGTGTTCTTATGAGTGTGATGACGAGAGAATCCATGCCCAAACAGGAAAAACCTTCGAGTTCCAAGAGCATCCATGCCCAAATCACAATTCTGTTCGTCTTCCAAGAGCATCCCCATGCCCAAACCATTGTAACGTTCGTGTTCCAGGAGCATACAGTCACGAGAGCGTCAATGCCCAAATCACAATTCTGTTCGTGTTCTAGTGAGTGTGATGCAAAGAACATCTTGAAGGAGGCTGATGAAAATTGCCTGCCTCTTTCACTAGCCCCTTCCTCTCTGAGCGTCCTTTTGCCGGCATCGGTTGTTGCTGCTGCACTATCTCTTTGGATGGACCAATGTGCTCGATAATGCCAACGAGAAGGCCTTCCATTCGTAAGCAACGGTGTGTACTTGCTGCAACCTGGTACAAACCAGCATGAACTGAAATCATGGTGGGCCTCTTTGAGCAGGGCATCCAAAATGTAAGGGAAAATCATGGAAAGCTTTACAAGAGCCCCCTGAAATCCTGAGCAGGAACGTTCAAGATGGAATCGCTTCAATGCGCTGCGCCCTAACCCCCCAAGCGGCAACCCTCTCGTAAGCCGAGAAATGGTCCCCCGTATTTTTGGAAGCTTCGTTCCACACATTGTGTAAACACGACAGGATTTACAGTTTAGCGTTTAGGGTTCAGGGTCCCAAGCGCAAAGAGGTAGGGAGACAAATGATATGGGGTTTTGGAATGTTGTGGCTCACTTTCAACAAATTCAGGCATTTTTATAGATTTCTGTGATTCTTGGCAATTTGGAAGATTTTGGGCGATGTCGGAAACTTGGCATCCCTTTGGCGATGCTTATGCTTTCACAAAATCCCAAAAAAAAACACAGTCCTACAACTTTTGGGGAACACCTGAATGGTCGCGGACCTTTGTGCGCCCTTGTGGGGTCGCGAATTTGTGGATCAAGGGGCTTGCCTATGCCTATGCTATCTTTGGAGAATTTTCCCAACCCGCCAAAAACAACCACAGGCCTACAACGTTCTGGCTCACCTTGACAAAATTTCTTGAAGCCCAAAATCACCTTGAACCAACCCAAAAATCAGCCACGAAGGTCCCCCGAAAGTTATCAGACTTTGCAGGAAGGCCCACAAAGATTCCGCGAAGGTTCCACGAAGCCCCTCAGCCCCCATTGCCCTGGAAAGACCTACAATGATGACCACAAGAAGAGAAATCATAAACATCATCATAAAATCATGATGTTCTTTGTAATGCTCTGTACTGTTATTATTCGTCCTTATGATAAACGATTACAGTTCCTAGGATAGATCAGGAGGACCTTTGTTGTGATTGTGTTAAGACATAATTACCCGGCTAGCAAGCTGAGCAGGTTGTGGAAAAAGCCTATTCTAGGTCAACATACTTGTAATGGCAACATTTTTTTAGAAATAGTACTGGTAGTAGTAAACATGACCGTAAGGCCCCCAGTTGCAGCCCTCGTAACTGACGGCGTTTAAGGCCCCCAGTCGCCATCCTCGCAACTGTTATCGTTTCTGACTATTCACACATGGATGGTAGGTGTCTTAATCACCATTCTCGTAGCTGTCACTGATGTTTGATGTCGAAAGGGCAGATAGCACCCGACATTGTCAAGAAACCGAAATGAATCCCAGCAGGCTTGCCATCCTGCGCTGTTTCAGTCGATAGCACTCCACCCCACAGAGAAAAGATTCCAGGCGGTTTCACACATTTGTAGGCCCTGCTTGGCTTTACTAGTGTGCAAGTGAGTGCGATGACGAGAGCATCCATGCCCTAACCATAATAACGTTCATGTTCCAAGAGCATCACGAAAGCATCCACGCCAAAACCATGATTCCGTTCGTGTTCTGGTGAGTGCGGCGACGGGAGCATTCATGCCCAAACAATTATTCCGCTCGTGTTAAAAGAGCGTGTGGTCACGAGAGCATCCATGCCAAAACCAAAGTAACGTACGTGTTCCAAAACATACGGTTACGAGAGCATCCAAGCCCAAATCACAATTCCGTTCGTATTCCAAGGGCATACGGTCACGAGAGCATCCATGCCAAAACCACAATTCCGTTCATGTTCTGGTGAGTGCGTGACGAGAGCATCCATGCCCAAACCATATTAGCGTGCAACAACTGTACCTCTACGTACTTTATGCGGTCGGGAGGATTCAAAACACTGGCCAGAGAGGTGCTTGCACGTACCGCAGTCAGGTTCTACTGCACAACAAACCCAGAATAAAATAGGCAAAAGTTAGGTTCTTGCCACTTGCCATGTCAACATGTTGAATTCGCTTGAAACCTCAGCTTCGGCACCAGAATCGGGCTTAAAATCCACGGCCGCTCGCAGACGGTGTCCATGGTAGTCCTCGTAATAGTCCTCGTAGTCGTAGTCGTCGTCGAAGTAGTAATAATAGTAGTAATAAGTAATATTAGTAGTAGTAGTAGTAGTAGCAGTAGTAGCAGTAGTAGCAGTAGTAGCAGTAGTAGTAGTATTAGCAGCAGCAGTAGCAGCAGTAGTAGTAGTAGTAGGAGTAGTAGTGATAGGAGTAGTAGTCGAAATAGCAGTAGGAGGCGCCGCCCCTCCTTCCGTTTTATTTGACATCATAATGAGGTTGTTGTAAGGGGAGGGGTGGCGGGGGTAGTTCCGTGCAAACAGACCGCATTCGGTAACCAACAACACCTCGAACGTGGAAAGCTCCGAGTTCGAGATTTCGAGCTGCTACTTGGCTTCTGCCGGCGCTCATCAACAACGTGAGGAGATTCAAAATAACCACGTCGAGCCCGGGGTGGCGGCTAGTAGCAGCAGTAGTAGTAGTAGTAGCAGTAGTAGGAGTAGTAGTATTAGTAGTAGTAGCAGCAGCAGCAGCAGCGGGAGTAGGTGTGGTGGTGGTGGCGGCGGCGGTGGCGGTGGCTGTGGCAGTGGTGGCGGCGGCGGCAGTAGTGGCACTTGTCGCTGCAGAAAAAGAAGCTGCGACCCAGACAGTAAGAATAGATATACTACTAGTAATAGCAATCGAAACAGGACTAATAACAGCCGAGTAATAACCGTGACAATAATAAGCGTGACGAACGTAACACTACTAGAAAATGTTCAACATCAGAACCATGGATAAACAGCAGTTTTGCATGAAATCTGAGTAGCAGTGAAGGGAAGCTGTGATGGTGGCCGTTACTATCGCTATCTGTGTTCCTTGTGCTATGACTGTAACAATGATCATTCTTACAGAAACTAGTACTTCTAATATTACGAGTACGATTACCTTTACTAGCACTGTAACTACTGCTATTACTGTTACTGATACTAATGCTATTGCTATTGCTATTACGTTGACTATGGTACTATTGCTGTCACTCGTTTTCTTACTCTTACTATTCCTGTTGCTACAGCGTTCATTGCTACAGTATTAATATTGCTATTTATTACCAGTACCAACACCATCAAAACTGCCAATCTACACAGACCCAGCCCGGAATAGAGGCGCAGCCAGACCAGAACGAATCTTCTCAGGGAGGGCATAGCTTTGGGGTCAACATCAAGCCCGGAGATTTTGCTAGCTGTCGCTCCGCTGCTCTCATTGCTCAGTCAAACGCCCCTGCAGCTAGATGGCAGTCCTAGAAATCAGCTGTGAGAGAAAGCACTACGCTACACAGAGATATGAATCGCGTGTCCTGATGTTTATTTGCGCCTAAACAACGCCTCAGCCGTTCCTCCAAGGCTACTTCAAGTGCAGAGGTTTGAGCTTCTGAGAATCCATGTGTTGTAAGTTCCAGCAGAAAGTTTCTGTTGAGTCTGAGCAGCTTTGTCAGGCCACAACAGGTAGCAAAGCGGATGTCCCCCATCCAACAGCTCAGATCTCCCACGGGGATTGCCCTGGCACAGGATAGGCAAGACCCACCTCCTAGAGCTTCAACAAATACAACATCTTCAGGGTTTTGAAGCTGTGCTCCGATTGCCAACGGTTGCATGCTACGCATCGAGCAATAGCCGACTTGCTAGACATGGGTGGATGTAGCATGTGTCATACCAGCACGCCATTACAGTACAGAAGCCTGGTGTCACAGCACCGCTCGCAGGTGAACTCCTGCTGCAATGCCACATTAATAAAGTTTGTGCCACACCTCAAATTCAAGAGTCCTGGTCAAAGCAGCCTGGCTCAGCCATGACCGGACACCTTGGGCAAATTGCAAGGCTGAAGGTACAGAGGTCTTTCAGCTCATGCTGCGAGCAGAACATCAAGACCTTTTGGCTGACTCTTCCCAAACTTGCGCAGACCGCGTCCTAGGAATGCTTTCCAACTGACCTTATGTCAGCAAGGCACGTCACATGAAGGCAAAAGTTCAAAATCACCAGCCTCCACTTGCTTTACAGAGTTTGGAACTCACCCTAGGTGCTCCCAAGCTGTGGGGGGACCTGGCCATAAGATCTTTACTGAATTCGGATGTGCTCCAACCCCAGTTTGTCACAGGGCTGCGCACGAATCTGTACTGTGCAGAATAATGTTCAATCTCTTCTCAGACTTTGCCGCCTCGCTTAGATTCGGAGCACTTTGCCCTCGCTTGCCGGGTCCTGGGTCTCCTGAGATCGCCATCCATAACCATAGTCACTGCAGCTAAGTCCCCATACGCATCCCGAGTCATCGCAGAAGGTGAAGCCGGCTGGGCAGAAGCCAGGCGAGCCTGAGGTGCTCAGTGATAAACTGCTGCTGGGAGGTGCCTGTGTGCTCGACACCGTCACTGGCGCTGTAGTTGTAAGCAACGGTGGCTCCTCATCCCAGCCTGGGCACCATCGGCAGGTGTGTTCAGGCACGCAGTGGCAGGTTCCGCAATCAAAGAAGGCCGCTGGACAGCCAGTGACCTGCGATGGCTGCTTTGGCCTGCGCGGAGGTGGGGGCAGAGGCTGTGGTGTTCCTGCTCCTGGACACCATTGGCAAGTTGCCTCCGGGACGCACAAGCAGCTCCCACAGTCAACGTGAGTTGCCAGACAGAATGGGATGACAGAAGGGCGCATCGTAACATTTGTCTGCGGAGACGTTGGAGGGGTTGGGGGTGCTGCTACGCCCGGGCACCATCGACACGTGGCTCTGGGCACGCACGTACACGTTCCACAATCGACGTAGTTCAGTGGACATCCAGGAATGCGTGAGGGCTGCAGTATCTCGCTTGGATCTGTTACATTGGGCTCACCTGGTTCCTGCTCAGTGCTATCTGGACACCAGTGGCAAGTGGAAAGAGGTACACAATTGCAGTCGCCACAGTCGACAAAACGTCTAGGGCAATATGGGACCTCAGAAGGCCTTGCAGTAAAATTCCTCCCTGGAACCGGCAACGTAACATTGGGCTCGGTTGCATAGCAAAAACGGCATGTAGCTCGTGGAACACATAAGCACGTCCCACAATCAACGTAATCCGCAAGACAGCCTGCTACGCTGGATGGTCTCACATCCAGGTTTGCCTCAAGTCTCTGCACCACCGCGTTTTTGAGGCGGCTGTCACCGTTCAAACTCGATCGTTGGGCTTGCAAGCTAAGAAATGATGCTGCTGGACACCACCGGCAAGAAGTTGGGGGTACGCACCTTGACTCAACGATAAACCCCACGGGAAAAAATGCATCTAATGATCCTGACATTCTTGCATGAAAGCTTGCGCTGCCGAGCTGCAAACAGACGCCGCAGTCCACATGCGAGGCGGGGCAGAATGGGATCCTGGACGGTCTACCAGGGACAGGCGCTGGTGCAGGCGCAGGCGTTGGGACTGGAGTGTTGCCGGCCCCTGGACACCATCGGCAAGTCAATGGAGGCACGCACCTCAATCTCTGTTCGAAAAGCGTGAGCCTTCCCTCGTTGATCCACATGGTGATACCCGTGGATAAAAAAACAAACTAGATAAGCCAGGCTGCACACAAGCTCCACAGTCCACAAATGAGGCAGGGCAAAATGGAACCCGAGACGGTCGCCCGACTTCTCCGCTGCCGCCTACTGGCACTGGGGTTGTTATGGGAGCTCCGGCTCCGGGACACCACTGGCATGTCGTCTCGGACACGCACCTGCAGGTGCCGCAGTCCACATAAAACCTGGGACAGCCAAAAACGCGAGAAGGTCGAGTAATGTGGCCAGAATCTGGACTGGGACTTGGTGGCGCTGGGCTTGTAGCTCCACTTCCGGGACACCAGCGGCAAGTAGATGATGGCACACACCTGATACTTCCAAGACTGTCTTCAGCAAGATCAGCCACTGAAAAGGTTGGGTGTTTAACTGATCACGAACCAGTACATGACCACAGCCCTGGCTTCAGCATGCATCGCATCAGCCCCGCGCAAAAGATTCAGACAAATCGTGGCTTTAAACTGAAGAGTTTCCCCGGTACCTTCGCGCAAGAGAATCGGGATTTGGTGCTCAAGTGCCTTCTGTTTTCAAACAATTGGGCACGAGTGCACTCTGCAGGCGTGATTTAGGAATCGGCATACCTGATGCCAAAGCCTACGCTCCAAACTTCCCCTCTGTGTAGGGCCGCATGTTGGGAAGGGGTGGGGTATGAAAGAATCTTCAGCTGCTACACACAAATAGCAGAAACACTCCACAATGAGCCTGCACACTCAGAGCCGACCTACGCAGCAGCTACATTCACTCGCTGGCTTCCTCCAACGATGGGCAAGTCACTTCACTTGAGGCCTTCATTAAGTCTAGGCCACCGAACCCAGTGTTGAAGCGCATGTGATAAACTTTGGATACAAAGGCTAACTTCTCTGCTGATTTACTATTACTATGGCACCATGAAAGGTAACAGGCGCGGTACCCCTCAGCGAAACATAGAGTGCCTTGATCTGGCCACAGAACGCTTCTATTGGGCAGCTAAGCAACAAGCATGTGCCACAGTCCACATGGAAGAGAGGACACCCCGGCACCACAGACGGTCGTGGACTCTCCCCATCAACTGGTTCTGGCAGTGGGGATGGGGACCATGCACCAGGACAGTATCCGCATGATGTTGGCGGCACGCAGCGGCACAATCCGCAATCCACAAAATGGATGGGACAGTATGGCACCGTGGATGGCCGTGAAACTATGTGGCCGCCCCCATCAGGCGTTGAGGTTGTCAACTCAACCGTCGTAGTCTCCACAATGGCCGCCGACGTAGTCTCTTCAGGGGGAAGTGTCGGCACCGAGCTGGTCGTTGTTGCAGGAGTCATGATAGTTGCACCAGGACACCACGCACATGTTGACTCATGTACACAAAGACACCTTGGTCACTTCACACAGCTTCTTGGCACAGTAAGGCCACGGCAGTACCATATACAAGCTTCAACAATTATTGGAGGACATATCCGTGTGCAGGTAGAAAACACATTCCAAAAACAAAAGAACGCAGAAGTCTGCATCGTTGATATCAGGCCTGAGGCCACTGCCATTGTAAGCAAAGGCACGAACCACAGTCGACATAGCTTTGCGGACAGAGAGGCACTTCAGAGGGCCGCGAGACAATGCTGCGATTCTCTGAGGGTGCAGCTGCACCCGGACACCACCTGCACAACCACAGAAGTCAATCAGGGAGACTGGTGGAGACCTCTGCATCTATCAACTAGACCTGGCCAACAAAACTTGACAAGAAGCCGGGTCAAAACCTCCACGAACACTGCACGTTCAAACTAAACCCTTTTTGGTGTTGAGGCTCGCCTAAAAGGTCTCTTTGTTTTTGGTGACACGTGCACGAGTGACCCCTGAAGAAACGCATGTTTCTGTGTCCGGCTACCAAAGCGCATTCATGCCCAAAACCTAATACCGTTCGTGTTCAAGGAGTAGCCGGTCACCATAGCATCCATGCCCAAACCATAATACTGCTCATGTTCCAAGAGCCGACGGTGACAAGAGCATTCATGTCCAAACCACAATACCGTTCGTCTGCGAATGCATCCGATTGCGACTGATGCAGTGGCCGCAGCATCTTTTCAACTTTCCAACTTGTTGTCCTGCCTCAAGCCTGAACGCAGGCTTTCGAACTCGTCACAGAATACCCAGTACAGTACCCCACAGCCGAGGGGTCTGCGCGATAGCGTTTACAATTACCAGTTACCTTGTTTACAATCTCACACCCACTCTCACCCCAAGCTCCCCGCGAAAGGGAGCCTGCAACTGCCAGGGGGCACGCACAGGCACCTTGGCTCACTAACACAACGCAAGGGCTATGTTTAATCGACGATGACAGTTGCATTATGTTTGGAGACTGCACTTGCTATCTTCAATCTTGCAATCTCGTGCCATACAGTATCTGCAGAATGGAGTGCACCCAATTTCAAAGCTGAGTTCTGGAAGAACTGAGTTTCATCCAAAAAAGATACCACTTCCACTCATGTGCCAACTTCTCACAGCTTCTACGAAGACAGTCACAGATTCTACAAAGATAGAGACTGTCACATCTTTCAGATGGCAAGGCACGTACCACAGTCGACGTGGCTGTCAGGACAACCCAAGATCATGGAGGGGCGCATGGTCACGTTGTCGCTCGGAGCTGGAAGTGCAAGAGTTGGTCGAAAAGGGGTCGGGCACCACTGGCACGTGGACTCCGCAACGCACAAGCAGGTTCCACAGTCGACATGGCTCTCTGGACAGTATGGCACGAGTGACGGTCTCATTGTAATGTTGTGGCCCGGCGTGTTGTTGCCCTCACTTTCATTCCCATCTCCAAGACCAGAGCCACACCATTCGCAAGTAGATCTTGGCACGCACATACAGTCTCCGCAGTCGACATAGTCTGGATGGCATCCAGGCACTGTTGACTCAATTGGCTCCGGTATTGCTTGGTGCAAACCTCCTGGGCACCAAGAGCATGTCGCCTCTGGAACGCAGCGGCAAGAGCCGCAGTCTTTGTAGCCGTCCGGGCAGTAAGGGACAGTCGACGGCCGGATGGCCAAGCGTCGTGTCCTTGGAGAAGACTTACCAACACAATTTTGTGAAGATGCTCTTCAATATACGTAAGATAGTAGAACAACTAGCCCTGCTTGCGGACACAGCTTCGACTGGTTGCCTCCTCGTAAGACCGCCAAGGCAAACGGGATCAACAAAATGCCTGGAATGAAGCACTACACACCATCACATGCCATGCGCGAAGTGTTGTTTCTTCACCTTGCCTAGGCGAGCGCTTGGTGCGGCCATCCTACCAAGAGCGCCCTGCTCCTTCCACTACAGGGCTTGAGCTGCAGAGGTCAGCAAGTGGAACATGTGCGGGGTTTGACAGAGTGCGTGCAACATCTGTCTCTTGAATCTTACCTCCAATGTGTTTCAAGAAGCCCGAAAGTTCCCTTGATCAACACTATGGGAGACTTTCAGGCTTCCTATGATTCTGCAAGCTGCGCAGAACCAGAAGCAGGATGCATAGAAGGTTTTGATCCGGAGCCCGCTGCACTTCTTCCGCTTGTTGCTTCCTGACTACAGCTCACTACGGCGACCCACAGCTTCAGCGGGCTCCGGACACCAGGACAGCCAGGCTAGCAGATCTGAGATTCAACAAAAGCTGGAAAGGTCCATGTCTAGGACGGCCAGCACTGGAGATCCTCCGCTGCCACTGGCTTCACAGCCTCATCAACCTTGAGCATCGTCCATTCCGTGTGACAAAGGGATCGCCTTTGTCACACAATAGTCTCTTTTTACCAGCATCGCCACTAATGTTTTCCACCACCATGTCGGCCTTTTTTCACGGCATCCATGTTGCACATAGCCGTTTGATTGAATTATCCATGCTTGGTCTGCGGATGACAGTTTCGCGAAGAGTTCTTCCAGAACGCTCCCGCGAACTCGCTGGTCGAAAAAGACACGAACTGGAATAGGACTTGCGGACTCGCTTCCAAAAATGGCTGAAGATGGGAAGAAGGTTCTTTCAACGATAGGCTGGGGACATGAGTCGGAAGGCAAAAGGCAACTGAGGCTTTGGGCTTCTGCGCAGCTCCAACTTGCGCAATGGCGGCTGCGCAAGTGACCTGGACAGTGCGCAGGCTAGCAGGGCCGTTCAAGCAACGTGCAACTGACTACATCTTGGCCCCGCACAACTAAAGCCCGGCATCGCGGCATAGCGCATCACAACATTCGCACTATGTCCATGGAATACAGGGCGCAGGGTTTGGGAAGTGATGCTCACGGTTGTCGCCGACCTCCCCAGGACTAGTATTTGACTTCCTTCCTAGCAAGGATCTCGCAAAGCAAACTTTGGTATGACAGAACCCGAAGCGATGGTCTGTTGCGGAGCGAAATGCTTCATCCGTCTTCGTTTGACCCGTCTGTGGGTATGATGGTAGCTGAGTGGGGCCGAGTAGAACATAGTAGAACGGTCGCAAGTACCGCTAGGAAAGCAACACTGAAAGTGGGAGAAGCTGCGTTTTGCTCTCATTCTATCACGCATCCCCTTTCGTCGGCCACTGCCTCGCCGGGCTGTTCAGGCTGGCAGGCAGCATCTGGACAACTGGAGACTTCACTTTCTGGCGGCTTCTCCGGTGCTTCAGGGCAGACGTCTGTGGCAGCTTCGCAAGCTTCTGCATCCGGACCGCCTGATCAGGTGATTTTCCGACTCCCTGGTTCCACTTTAGCCCTTACCCTCTGGGCTCCTGCACTAAGATCCACTCCTGGACTGGGAGATTCCTCGCTTGGACAACAATACACGGAAGCCACGGAAGCCACCAAGTCTGGTTCTCCTCCAAAATGCCCAGAGCTGGCTGCACGTCTTCCGCTGTGCCCTGAAGTCAAGGGAATGCTGAGATGGGAAGACACTCTGCCACAAGGAGGATCCAAACAAAAGACAGTAGCAGACTCTCTCGACGCTAGGTGGCTTTCAAAGCTTTCGCTGCACGCTCCCCGCCTGCACGAATGCAGATGTCATCACAAGACCTGAACTCCGCCCACCCACAAGGTAAATTGGAGCGCAGCATAGCTGAGTAAAGCACACTGCCCAAATCGCTTATTGCAAAGCGATCGACAGCAGCCGAGTTCCAGGATCTGCGGTACGGTGTGGTGCGTGATTGTCATACTAATGATTGCTAATGCTCTCAAACATTTCAAACAAGACTGCTTAATGCGGACCAGCCAGGCAAGGCGAGAGTGTCAGGAGCCTCAAACCCCAAGCTGCGATAGCGCTCGTCGCCTTCACAAGCAGCGAGCACGGCACAGATTTCACCAACTCAGGCGGATGTTTGCAACATATTTTCATATGCAAAACTCAGCCTGCCCTTAGAAGCTTAGCCTCAAGCAGTCAAACAAACTGGTCGAAGTGGAGGTATGAAAAGGCCTCAATGGAAATGGAGAATGAACCAAGGACGGGCCATTTAAACTCAGAAAGTTGCTGGCCTGATCATGAAAATAGCAAAGCTGTGGACTCACCAGACGATGGGTCGATGAAGTCCGCCCAAAGCCTAAGCGTCGCTGAAGAAGCCTGCTAAACCACAGTGGCAATGTCTCAGCCAATCGCTGCTTCGCATCAAAGTAAGCCTTGAATGCCTGCTAAGAAGGGAGCTCAAACTTGAAAGGAATCATCAACCATCCAAGCAAAAACATGGCAAGATATGGCAATACTGGCAGGACAAAGGCAGGGCAACTTTACGAAAATAGACCATATTTTCAGAAACCACATGCCGGAAGTTGTAGGTGCCTCAGTTACCGCTGCAGGCTGGAGCTAAACCACGAGCCAGGGTGAGCATCACTAGACTAGGTGACCATGCAAGGTCATGCACCTGCATCCGCGCGACCAAGCGACCATAGCAGGTCTGCCTCGCGTCAGAAATGGCTTGAGATACGGTGGAGCTTACAGGCGGTCAGCAACAGTAACAGCCATGATTGGCATCTGCTCATGGTTCATACACTGGGACATGCTTGCATAGAATGTAAACCGTGAATGCTCGTACATGAAACTCACGTGTATTTTGCCTTGTCAGGTCTTCCTGAAAACTGGTGCTTATCTCACAGGCAAAAACTAAGCAGGAGCAAGGACGTGAACAATTTCCTCAAGGCAAACTGGCGGGTCTGGAGCACTTGATGGCACATCCTCTTCATCATCAAGTTCCGAGATCAACCTCAAGCACTTCCGTGGCAGCAGCAGCAGCGGCGGCGGCAGCAGCAGCAGCAGCATCAGCGACTGCATCACCGGTTTGCAATTGGAACAGCAGGCGCTGCTTCATACGAGAAACTCACTGCACGGCCAAGCCCCAGCTCTCACAATCACAGCAAAAATAGGCAGCTTTAGCCCCTCTACGGCTTGGAAGCAGCTCTGAACTGTGATAGACTGCCCGAGAACAATACCGGGTGTTCACAGAATGCCGCACGCGTCAACTCTCTCATTTATCATGAGCCGGGTCTCGAATTTTGCTGGGTTGCGCTGGTCGCAGCACTGCTTTGGTGCTTGCTGGTGCCAAAGCCTGTTTCAAGTACGAGTAAGGGGTCTGGCATTTGCAGCCTGCCGCAACTGTAGATGCCAAGCACAGCTGTAGACTGGACTATCCAGACGGAAGAGGCGCAAGTGTTCAGGTGGCCTTTCAGCAAGCATCTCGTTTGACCTTGCTGTCAGCCAGTCAGCATGGTGGCAGAAGATGCATTGACGTGTTGACTGAAAGCTATCTAGACAAGAGGCATTGCAGACTGCCGATGCTTGGTCTGCAGCGCCTCAGATATGAAAAGCTCTGACATTCTCAAGTCGTACTTAGATTTTGCAGTACCTGAGATTGCATCATGTTGGCTAGGCTTCCAGGCAAACCTTCTGCACTCATTTTGGCATCTGGCTGGCTGCATAAGATGAGATGGTATTGCAATTGGTGCATGCCTCATCTGGGAGAGAGAATTCACAAGCTCACGAATCAGGGCTCACATTAAGATCCAGCCATCAAGCTGCACAGAATCGGCACTGTGCCTAAAAGCCACACGCCGATGCTGCCCAACGGCATGGCATCTCTTGCTCCCTATTCCATCGACATCTCACAGACATGCAAAGATGTCTGAGTCTCTCAGGCTCAAATTGTCTGTCTAGCAGCTAGCATGTTATGAAAAAACGTAGCAAGTAAATGATGACGCGCTTGGCAAATAGAGAACGTTTGTTCCTCGTCTCTGCACTTAGAGACTCAAACACACACTTCACAATTTCCGTGCAGCCGTCCATTCAGGCTCCAAGCTGCATCGACAGCATTCTTGACGTCAGACTCTAGATGCTTCAAGTACCCTTTGCCTTTGCCCCTCCGGGGCAGGAAAGTGCCTGCGCACTTCCCGTGGCAAAGTCTGCAGTGCACTACTACCTACAATGCACAACTCCTTGGCAAAGCCATTCAAACTGCGACCGGTCTTGAGAATGTTACAGGGCATTTGAGGTGAAGAGGCTTTGCATCGCAGGTGGGCAAGCTTGAGGCCCAAGATTTCCGGGATCAACTCGGCTGCATCCCAAAAGCGACATGCAAGTACAGACAGCTACTCTGGGCAAGGGAAAATGCTCGCAGGAGCATGAAGCCAGGGGCAGACGCCGAGGCTAATCTTTCCCGTGAATATTCCTGTTATCCCCGGCTCTGCGCTCGACATGCCCAAGTAGTCAGGTCAGCTTACTAATTCAGCAAACCTTGTGGAATGCCTTGCTCCAAAACTCATTCTTCAAACGAATTGCCACACGAAGCAGAGCAGCGCTGGCCTCACGTTGTCTGCTACCCTTGCGTCTCGCTTGCAGTTCCTTGAGACTGCGGGCGCATCTGTCTGGTGATGACGAGTGAGGCAGCATCTTTGCTCCAGGGGTTTTCAGAAACACAAAGGTCGAAAGTTTCTGGAAAAGTCATTACAACTTTGCTTCATGTGGACAAGAGCAAGTCTTCGCAAGAAAAGATGATTCTGAAACTAAATGAGAGACGAAAGATTCAGAGCAAACCTGGGCGCAGGTGCTTCCAGTCTGCTGCTGACATTTGATGCAGGACACATTGCTCATGCCTGTCTTCCTCGAATACGAGCACATCGGAGAAAGCAAATTGCTTCCGATTTTGATGTCCAAGCTCCCCGCCGGGAGTTCTGTGCCTCTAACAAGTCCATGCATACGGGAAATGAAAGATACTCCAAGGGGTCAATTTGGGGTTGATTTGCTCTGACTCTTCTCACTACACGCGCAAAAGCCTCCTGGTTTTGGCTTTTTGGACTCATGCCTCGGAATAGACTGCATGGCCGACTCAAGTTTATATGCACATCGAGGCTCAGGCGCATCATGGCCTGCTTCATCTTCCTTCTCCGCTGAATCTCTCCGGCATCGCACATGTGGCAGTGCTTGCATTCTTTACCTCATCTGCAGGCAACTGACAGCGTCTTGTGTAAGCAGTAGGATCTTGGCCATTTTGGCAGCCGGAACCTTTCCAGAACCTCAGAAACAGAAGGCGCTCTTGAAGATCGACTCAGATCAGCAAACGCTACAAGCGGCTGGCCATGCACATGGGCGACAGTTGCCGGTGCCATGCAGTGCTGAGCCCTGTGTGACACTTCCCAGCAGAATTGTTGGACGCAAAACTGCACTACAAAACTGGGAGGTTGTGGCAGCGCCTATTACCTCAAATACGTATGCTCACGCTACTGCCCGCCGTGGTCGGAAGGACTCAGCTCAGCAGGTACTGCCTCGCTTGGTAAGTCTTGTGCAGAAGGCAGTCCTGTAGGTAGGAAGCTCCAGCATTGGCAAGGCAAGGAACTTTATGCAACTGGCCGCCGGGTCCTTGCGGGAAGTCTGCGGTAGGAGACGCCCACGCAGACTCTGGACCTTGGCGTGACAGCTTTGACAGCTTTGACAGAGCCTGATGGATCTGCATTTCACGAGGTGTAAGCTGGTGTTGCTGCCGTCCGACATCTCCTGCCTTGGTTTGTCACGTCAACTACTAAACATCTGCGCATTGGCTGTGCATTGTGCATTGGTGGCACAAGAGGTACGTTCTGATCGCTTTAACTTAAGTGCGCCACTCTGAACCAACGCATGTGGTCAGCGATTCCTCTTCAGAGAGGCTTCCTGCACGGTTTCTTAGCTTGCTCGGTTCAGCTGCAAGATTCCAAGTGCGTCCAGCTCCTTTCTTCTGGCTGGGTTCCAAAGCCACCTGCAAGCAATGAATTGCTTCGTCTCTGATCCGGTGACTTTTCTTTCGGTCCCACTTGGGAGCTCGGGTTCACCAGCACCTTTTCAGCCCACACTTCCCGACCTTTTTTGGACTGCCACCACTTGTCCCGATGCATGCCAGGCAGGTCCTTTTTCCTTGAAGCCTCCCAAACCACCAGATGATGCGAGAAGATGTTGAGCCAACACGGCATGTGCACGGAACTAACACTGCTGGCCCAAGCACATCGTAGGCTTCGATAGATTCCAGCGGGGCACACGGTCCGTCGTCAAGAATTGAACATCTTTCGGAGGCCGAATTGCGTGCAAAATGAAGAATGGGCACGTCATGAGCGTCCCTCCTTGTAAGATTTCCCGTGGCACAGATGCTAGCGCCAGGCTAGCGCCACGCTAGCGCCATGACAAGGATTTGATGGATCCTCGTGGGGCCGCCTCAACAGTTGCTTCAATCCAGGGTTCATGCTAGTCAGTCGCGTTTCCTCTACATGTAGAATGCCTACAAGCCTTAATGGCCGCCTGCCATATTTGCAAGTTGTGAGGAAACACACGGTGCTACTGGCGTCGAAGTATGCCATGGCAAGTGACAAGCATGCATCTGAAGGGATTGAAGAAGCATGTGAGGATTGGCAAGACAGCGGCAAGGTTCGACCAATATGATGGGATGAAGACTGAACTGGCGGGAAGAAATAACACCGCCAAGGGGGACTGAAGTCAGCGATGTCATTGGCAGAGCCATTGAGGGCAAGATCCAAAAGCACGATTGCGCCTCGTGGTCGAAGAGCATCAAGTCGCATATCCAAAACACATGGCCCAAACAATGTAGCAGACCGCGGTTGTCAAACATTGTTTACCCGGTCGTCGACGAAGAAAGCATGGGGATCTCCCTTAGCAAAAAGTTTGTGTGCCGGCCGTCCACGAGACTATGACACCAGCGCCCATAGCAGTGGCGGACAGTTTTGGGCTGGAAGCTCCGAAGCCCAACGACACAGCCCAACGACAAAAAAGGGCTGCTGACACTGCCTGGTGCGGCAAACGCCCACCGAGGCTGAAGTCTTCCAAGTCGACGTCTCCGACGTCTCGACAAAACACTTCAAACCACCTGCCTGTCCCATGACAACAACCCTGCCGGCTGCGTGAACCAATTCATGTTGCGCTTCGCCAGCCACAGAAAGATCTACAGGATCACGACGAAGAGTTGAAGGTACGTCCGAAGTTCCGGAGGAGCTGGAACTGTCGCGTCGAAACACATTGCCAGATAGAAACACGGTGTGGCAACCTCATCGGTGTGAAGGCTGTAACAGGCTTAACTGTGCCAGTGATTGTCGATACAACTCACAGCGACCAATAGCGGACTGCTACCCATCCTGTTT
Source organism: Symbiodinium pilosum (assembly GCA_905231905.1). Classification (NCBI taxonomy): domain Eukaryota; class Dinophyceae; order Suessiales; family Symbiodiniaceae; genus Symbiodinium; species Symbiodinium pilosum. The sequence continues at coordinate 73,387 of CAJNIZ010028668.1, read as the reverse complement.
TCAGCAAAAATGGCTTCAAAGCTCCAACGTACTCTGCTTCTGTACGAGTGGTATTGCTCAATCGGGAATTTTTCAGTATGTTCCAGTACCATTTTGCACATGGGTAAGTTTCACCCCAAAAGCATTGGCATTACCGTGGACACCATTTACGCAGACAATGCATGTATGGAGCGTGAAAGGGTGAAGTTCATATTGATCCACACCCCCCAAGTCATCAGAGCTCCAAGGGACTTGGAGCAGGCGACTCAGCAGGGCGCCGACCAGTGCAGTCAAACGATGCTCTCCGCTCACGCATGCAGGGACCATGACATAGGCAGTGATCAAACAGGCCAACTAGTACAACAACAGCCCACTCACTCGAGCCGTGGTGCGTCCCAAACCCCTAGATTGAGCATGCTGATCAGGGCACCCACCCCCGCCAGGCTCTCATCAAGGATTGGACGCGTCTGCAACAA